>JAOUQT010321289.1:0-14143 GCA_025769995.1 Xyliphius kryptos | reverse complement strand
CAATCCATCGCTGGGTACACACTCACTCACACAGTCACACACACATACACACACTGTACAGGGCAATTTAGAGCATTCAGTTTACCTTCATGTTTTTGGAATGTGGGAGGAAACCGGAGAAAACCCACGCAGACATGGGGAGAACATGCAAACTCCACCCAGATAGGGATTCGAACCTAACCACTAAGCCTAAGCTGGTGTTAACATTGTAGTACATAAAGATACAAGTTGTATGTATAATCCAATGTCCGTTTAAAAAAACAAGTCTGATAATTAAAAAATAGATAAACCAATTAGGTCATTAAAAATGGTTAAACAAAATTGTTCCAATGTGAAAATGACTTGAATTTGTTTGTACAAGTGTCTGCTCTGCAATGGACTGGCGAGCTTTTTTCTTGTTTTTCTGTGAGTGCAAGTTTCCCTCAAGCCTGACCAGAATAAGCACTTTAAAACTTTGGTCAACTAATAGGATAATTCGATTTTAGGTCACAAATACAAAAAAAAATGATTTGCAGTCTTCATTATTTGGTCTGCACACTTAGTGCAGACCAAATTCACCATATTAAAATGACCATACAATGCAGTCTAATTGAAGTCTCTTATGTCTAAATGGGTGCAATATTTACTACGTCTTGTTGGATTGCTACATGCAAATTCATCCATACGCCATAATTTTCAAAAATTCCTTATTCATTGAAAATTCTAAAACTGAAAATTGATTTACTTAAAATTCACACAGTTTACTTTCTACTGTATTGTTGTCCAGACCGTCCTCAGGCAGCGTGAATCCCAGAATCGACATTTGTGTCTGTATTTAGGTTTTAAGCTCTTGTTGCAAAGATAATTTGCATCGCATTATTGCTATTGGGCTAGAATTTGCTCAAAAATTCCAAATAAAAACTTTGCTTAAAAACATGGTCTTCAAATGCCAAGCCTTGGTTGTCCCAAAGTTTCTTCCTTAAAGAACAACTGAACAGGGATTTTTTTCTTGCTACTGTCACTTCGGCTTGGAACTCTGTAAAGCTGCTTTGTGACAATATACTATTGTAAAAAGCGCTATATAACAAAATAAACTTGAACTTGATTTGTGTCCCTAAACCTCCTTAACAAAAAAAACCACAACTGATTTAAACTGGATAGGCAAATCAAATGAAATTAGTTTTTCCCATGATCCTCACAGAATGAATCTTTCTTTTTATTTCAGCCATCATACACTGGAGAACTGAACTTTTTTGCAAAGCATCTAAATAAATTAGTGTTTATTCATCTGCTGCAGGAGTTGTTCTCCAATTGGCATGCTAGTAAATGAATACAGGCAGCTGAACAGAGCACATTTATCATTAACCTGTCAGCCTATTGTAACACCTGTATCATGTGGCATATAATGTGTCGAGATCCTTGTCTGGATTAAATTAAGTGAATGATTCCGTGTAAGAGTCATTAATATTCCTCACTTCTTCCCTAACGGCCACCCAGTGGACGGCTATTCATACGATGACATTTTGCTTTGTGTGGGCGCATATGCATTATTATCTCGCAGAATGGAATTCTAAATAAAAGATCATTGTATGTGTAAGGTATGTGTGTCAAAGAGATGGCGAGCATGCAGAGACAAAAAAAAAATAGAGAAGTCGGAATATTATATGAGGGGAGAGTCGATCTGATTTCATTTTCTATTTCTTTCTTTATTTTCATGTTTCATTTATGCTGACATTGATCATTGGCCAGGTTTGCAGCTGTCAGTTGGACTGTTCGGAAGGCAAAAACCGGAAGCCGCTGCTTGCATTGGCCAGCTCTTTTTTGTTTTTTCAGCTGAAGCCACACAAGAATCTGGAACTATTATGGCCACGCATATTATTCATGAAGCCTCTCCAAAAGCCACCAGAACAGCTCACAGAGGACACTTTTAAATGAATAAAAGCAAATTAAAAAAACTATTGTTCCATGGAGCTTGGATGTGTTCTGTATTTTTATATGAGTTTCTGCCCATGCATTTTCATTTACATAAAATGTGCTGCCTCTGATCAGCCTGCTTTGTCAAAAGTAACAAGCTAATTCGACACCATGGTTTATGCATCTTTTTGCACTGGTTTATTTAAAAAACAAAAACAAAAAAAGGAATCTATCAAAGTCTAATCAACATGACACATTTGTGAAAGTGTACCATCACTTAAACAATCAAGATATCTGAGGAAGAAAATTTGTTACTATGGTTGCAAAACTATCTTTAAATAGCTTTTATTCCATCAATCCACAACCAACCAGAACATTTATGACTATTATTACCCTTCCCAGAAGTGGTATACCAACAAATTGCAAGATGCTATAATCTGATGCATCACAAAGTTTCTTCAGTTAACTTTCAAGCATTTAATGGCATTTCTCCTATTAGTCAACGTTATTGTTGATAAGTTCACCATCAGGAGGTCACTGAACATCCATAGTGGGAATGTCATTATATGGACCAGTCAATAGACTATTGAGCATTGTGCAATGTTTTGCCCATGGATGGTGATCATTTTGATTTAAATAAGATTCATTTTGTTAGTAAAAAGAAAATCACTGCATTCTATTATAAACATCTCATCCCATCTGGGACGCACAGTGGGCCTCTTTCGCTGTATATGGGCCAGGATGTCTTGTTACCATTGATTGAATGATAAATTTTCAAATGATGCCTGCATTCTTAAAAAAAAATGTTGGGACATGTGTCTGTACGCCACAACTCTAAAGCACATGGGAGAAAATGCATAAATGAAATACCTTAAGCACACTTAGAGATTGTCCAAACAAATGGTTAAAGAAGCATGAAGATAGGATTTTAAAATAATTAAGAAAATATCCAGACCTTGACCCAACAGAAATACTTGTGGAAGGACACGAAGCGTCAAGAAGTTCATGAAGAGAAACCCATTAACATTGCAATGGTTAAGCTATTTTGAATTTAGAAATGGGTTTCAATTATTGCTCCAAAGAAGCGTTTTAAAAGGGATTGGTAGCTCAGTGGTTAGGGTGTTGGATTATCAATCAGAAGGTCGGGGGTTCGAATGCCAGGTCCACTGAAGTTACCAATGTGGGTTCTTGAGCAAGATCCTTAACCCTCATTGCTCCAGGGATTCAGTATCAGCCCTGTGTTCTGACCCCAACCAAGTTGGGATACCTGTAAGTCGCTTTGGATAAAAGCGTCTGCTAAATAACTAAAAGTAAAAAGAAAGTAAAGTAAAAGTAAAGAAAAAAACATTTGACCATAAAGGGGTCAAACCCTAAACCCTAACCAAGCCCAGGACTGCCCTAAGGCACATACCAACCTTACTACAGTGCAGCAAATTTAAGAAGGATCCTTTCCCATACATATAAAACCATATTTCAAAATGTATGCCACCTTTACCACCTCACACTTCCCCAACTTTACCTCAGAGATCAGAAACCGCTCTCCAAAAATCACAAATGGGATTTTGTTGCCGATGCTGATTGTACAGAAAAGGTATAGGGTAAAGACCACCCATTCTAGTCACTCCGCAGTCATGGCCCATGAGGAAATCCCATCTACCACCAGAAGATCTAAAACAACTTACTGTGCATTCACGTTGCCCTGCGGCCCAACAAGTTTCAGTGAAATATGTTGTCTTACAATAACTACCCATCCATTCAGTCATTTATGTGCAATACTTGTTTCTGTGTAATTTTGTATTTTATGCTGTTTCTCTAGTGGCATGCTCTGTCATGTACATAATTGTAAATCTTCAAATTTATATTTTTTATTTTGTATATACTGATTGCTTCTCCATCTAGATGTCAAAATGTAAAATCTTTTAAACTTTCCATTCTCTGTCCCATTGCTGCTGATCATGTAAATTTCTCCACATGGGATGAATACAGGCTTATCTTATTTTATCTTATCTTATCTTCTGTGTTTAACCACCAGATCAGTCCCTATGGTTCGACGCAATGGTAAATTAATGCAAAGTTAATCCTTTTATCATCTCAACAAAATGTTTTGTAACAGCTTTTTTTAACCAATACAAAATGTCATACTTTCAAACTAAATGATAAGAGAACTTTTGGGATTTTTTTCCTATCAGCACTTTTCTTTTGATAAAAGCAAACTGAAGCTTGCAAGGTTCTAAAAAATTTACTAAGCTCCTCTTTTAAAAAAGAGATTCCTTAAGAAAAAAATAGATCAAAGAGCTTGTATGCTACAAAAAAAAGTTAACTTTGCTCTTCTTAACACTTCAAGCTAAAAAGAATGCCTAGAGCATTAGACAAATGGCAGCTGGTAAAAAAGAAAAAAGGAGATTGTGACAAAGAGACTAAGAAAAATGAGGAAGAGGGAACCGGGAGATATAAAATAAAGAGATGAGGAAGAAGATAGAACCTGAGTTAGTGTGTGAGATAGATAGTGAGTGATACAGAGTTGGAGAGTGTGTGTGTGTGAAGGAATGAATGATAAATTAAAAAGAAGGATGTTAAATAAAAAATAAATAGTAAAGGGAGCGAGTGCGGGGTAGTGGTAAAGACAAAAAGTAACGTGAAAAACAAACAGAATTTTGATTATACTGAATTTTTTTGTGAGAAAACGTGGTGTATAAATTAAAGCACAGAAAATTAGCAAAAAGTTTTTGTTTAATTTGCATGTTCTCATGTTCTTGCATGTCCTCTGTTGTCTACAGAAATCTCAAAACGATGTTAATGGGGTGAAGTAAAGAAAATGTCGATGTGCATGTGTCAGACTTGCAATGGGCTGGCAGGCAGATCTATGGTGCTACCCTACCCTGGGGGGGTTGGGGATGGGGTCCCATGCCCATCCAGAGAAGAACGTTTCGGATTCTGAGCAGGTACACTCAGGACAGAGTGACACGCCCTGGGCATATACTTACTCACACAGGCAGAAACCGTGAGAGAAACGCGGCGAACCCAGGGAAAACCCACAATAACATGAGAAGAACAAAAAAACTCCATCCAGATTGAGATTTGCAACCTGGATACCCATTGCTGCGATGTGGACATGCTAACCATTAAGCCATCCTGCTGCCCCCTACCAAACCAGGATGCCTGATAAGTTAATAAATGAGAAGGTGTGTATGAAAAGTAATGACTTATTGAGTAAAATTATGGAAATTTAAATGAGAATGAGTATAGGAAGTATGGAGTTTCAAAAAAAAAAAAAAATTAAGTGAGACACAACATGCAAGAAAATGATTTGAGGAGTGGAAGAGAAAGAAAGAGATAACAGAGTAAGAGACAGAAAAAAGCAAGTGAGCAAAGAGAGAGAAAGAGGAGTAGCAGCTGTGGGAGCAGAAAAAATTCCACCCTGTTCTGCTTTAAGAAATAAAATGGGAACACCTGGCCCTGTGCTCCAGCCTGAATCCACATAAATGTCAGATGCTGAGAAGCTGATTACAAGCGGAAAGAGAAACATCTACAGTGTGAGCCTACACTGTCTATCTGCCTGGCTGAAACGGGCCATCACAAGAGCAAAGGAAATGAGAGAGAATTGCTCCAGAAGAGCCTGTTTCCCAGCTGAGTCACCAGCTGAGCATTTCCCTAACATCTGAAGTGCTGTACACAGTACATGTCGATAAGTTCGGCAACACCGTGACATTTTGGGTGGTCTTTTGTATAATCCATATATGAACATATCGTCAGAGTTTTGTACTCCAGGCCATTTTTGATGACCAATGACTTTAATAAAAGTGTTATTGTATTTTTTTTCTTTTGAAATATTTGGTTACACTTTTTATGATCCAGATTTCACAATTCATTATAATTGCATTCATAAAGCTTTATAAAGTATTAACAATGCTATATAACATTGGTCATCAGCCTTTGTTACTATACATAGGTAGATGTTTGTAATCATAGTCATAAATTGTAACAATTTGACAGAAGGCTTTAAGTGACAATGCTTTATAAAATTAACTTATTTAAATTTTTGATTATTTGGATGTTTAGACGTTCTAAGATGATTACACTTTACTTAAAGTCTGGAAAATAGCATTTATAAGCTTTTATAAGTCATTAAATGCTACTATGTATGCAGTCTCTTGTTAAGAGGTAATGGTAACACTTTCTATGAATCCGGTATTTATAATGCATATAATGCATAATATAAGAGCATTCGTAAAGCTTCATAAAGTATTCATAATGTTTTATAACATTTTTCATAAGCCTTTGTTAACGTACATTGACGTTCATTATCATAAATTGTCATAACAGTCTGACATAAAGCTTTATAACACAAAGTGACATAATGCATTATAAAATGAACTTATTTAAACCTTTGATTCTTGATGACTTTACCTGTATGCATGTAAAGGGAGCTTATAAGCTTTTATGAAAAATTATGGGAACTTATAAAGTCATTTTTAGGCAAAGCACTCGTTTAACACAGATGTTATGAGGCTTAATGTCACTGGTCTTTATAATAATTTATAAGTTAATTATAATAAAATATATAATTTATAATGCATTATGTCACTTTACGTTATAAAGCCTTATGGCATGTTCTTATAACACTTTATAAGTGGGGTTATGTACATCTATGGACATTAACAAAGGCTTATAACAAGTATTATAAAGCATTTTGAATACTTTATAAGGCTTTATAAATGTGTTTAAAATGCATAATGAATACTGGATTTAGGTAAAGTGTTACCGCAGTAATTAATGACAAGACTTTAACTGTATTTAATCATGAGAACTAATAAAGTCATTTTTAGATAAAACCCTCGTTTAACACAGACGTTATGACAGTTTATGTCACTGGTCTCTATAATAACTTAATGAACATTTCATTTAAAATATATATTTTATTATGCATTATGTCACTGTACATTATAAAGCCTCATGGCATGTTTTATAACACTTTGTTAGTGAGGTTATGTCCATCTATAGACATTAACAAAGGCTTATGAGAAGTATTAAAGTGTTATGAATACTTTATGAAGCTTTATAAATGTTTTAATAATGCATTATAAATACTAAAACTATTTAAAATGTTACAAAATATTTTGAATAAAAAATTCAGACAAATCTGTATTTCTGTAACAAACGCACAGTTCAGTGTATTGTAAAATTGTTCACTTTGTGGTATAATGCTTTTATTATACTACTGACTAAATTCAGACTGATGCCACTGCCACACTAAAAAATAATGGTTTAAATAGAATTTAAACGGAATAATTAACTAACTGAATAATGAAAATTTTAATCATTTGGTTTCGTTTGACCTAATTAAGACCCGGCAGACAGGAAACGACTGAGGCCTTAATCCTCTGTGCTGCTACAGTAGTGATGCACAGTTGGGTGAGATGAAACTTCGGTTAAAAGTAAACAGCTATTACGATTTTTAATATGCCGAATACAAGATATATCTTTTGAGAATGACAGCTGCGCTTAGGAGCCCACTGTTACTTTCTTCTCACTTTTTAAACAAAGTGCTTTCTCTGTGTTAGACTTTATTGTGTACTTTGTATGCATTTCGAAAGCTAACACTCACTATGGGATATTCCAATGAGAATAGTGCATCCCTCAGCTGTTTTTAGGGTTGAGGATTGCGGACTCTATGCTGTAATGAGCTGGTCCACTTTCCAAATGTTAGAACAGCATTATGTCATTACACAAGGTTATGAGACTGATATGATCACACTAGAATGACTGGACTAGTTAGTTAGTAGCTGTTACTGAATGTTCACGTTTTATGTTGTTCAAAGCTGCTATTTAACACTCACTATGGAATATTCCAGTAAGTATAGTGAGTCTCTGACCAGTTCTTGGGGTTGACACTTTGCTCCTCGTTCTATTACAAGGTACACTGTGGACATGTGCAATGAAGATAATAGATAATTACAAGTTTCTAATGTAACAATTTAGTAACGGTCTGATGCACTGTGTTCCTGTGCAACGTCTATTAAAATGGTTTGGCACTTTTCAGTTTGAGTCAGATCTAAATTTTACCAGATTTTTGAGAACACTATCTAAAGTATTCTTAGGACACATTTTTACAAAGTCTTGTTTGAAGAATAACTATAATGCCTTGCCTAGTTTTCACCCGACCCTCTGCAGCAGACTTTGTCTTCTGTCTAGTCTCCACTGCCAGACGCCTCCTGCTTCAGTCGGGGTTTGCCCTTGGTTTGATTAATTTCTACACAATGTAGCTGTGTGGTGCAATGTTAAGTTATATGCCTCATCTACTTTATTTTCCATTAAATTGTAAGTACAGTATGTATTCTTTACCAGTACCTATAACAGTACCTATATTACCATTGCTATATATAACCGTTGACGATCTATGTATATATAAAACACTCATCTGTCTGCTGACATGCTTTCGTTGTCACAACTGATTACTCTTTTTAATTGATGCATTTATTTATTTTGTAACCTGCATATTCTGATCAGGATCACCTTGATGCTGGACCCCGTAACAGATCTCAAAAGGCAAAGGGCAGAGAAACATTCTGAACAGGCTACAACACATATTCAATCACCCATTTACACTTGGGGCAATTTTAAATAGCAGTAAATCTAGTGTGCATTTGAATTTTAGGAAAATACATACAGACAGTATGAGCAGTTATTTAGCAGACACTTTTATCCAAAGTGACTTACATGTATCCCAACTTGATGGTTGGGGTCAGAATACAGGGTTGATACAGCACCCTGGAGCAATGAGGGTTAAGGGTCTTGCTCAAGGACCCACATTGGTAACAACAGTGGACCTGGGATTTGAACCCACAACCTTTTGATTGCTAGTACAACGCCCAAACCACTGAGCTACCCTCCCTAGTACTACATTATTTAATAGCACAAAGTTATAAGACTGACTAGATTAGAGGAGATGCTACTAAATGTACAAGTTTTGTGATGATCAAAGCTGTTATTTCTTAAAAACGAAGAAATAAAATAGAATTCTTTTTTTTCACTTGGACATGGTTTCCTATATATAACAAACCCAGAATATACTAAATAAATAATCGCCAATGACACAAGGAAATTGTGTCTTTTTAATTATTCAACCACCACATGTTACTTTTAGCTCTTTAAAAGAGTTTTGCCTCTAACACATTTGCAGTTCGTCAACCTGAGCTGTTATTTTATGCATTAGCAATTAAAGTTCAAAATATCTGACTGGAAATGTTCCCGATGAAACTTGGACTATGTACAAATCGACAAGCCAAACATGCAATTAATTAAAATAGTTACGATCAAATAATAAACTAATGAATTAACAAGGTTAAACATGTACTCTGTATATAGCAGGATTGCCGAATGCAGAGTTAAAATTAGTCATAATTACACAAAGTTCCACATATCTCTCCATCTTTTATCCATTACAAGTTCTTTCTCTTTCGTGTTCTTAATGCAATTTTCATTTAAAGGGGTCTAAACCCTAGGCCTCCAGAATATGTGGGTTCATTCTGTATTATGAGAGAAATTAGCCGATCTCTGTCACTAAATCAAATTAATAAACACAAGAGGTTAACAAATGATGAATTCTAATTACTATTATCATAATTTTTTTTTGTAATTGCCTTCACTTTTTCTGATATTAGTGCAGGAGGGTATCACACTTCGCACACCTTTCCATTGATGTTGGCTGGTTGCTTATATTCATGTTCAATTTATCCAAAGACTAACTCTGCAAAATTGCATTGGCCTTTGATGATAATTATGTATGGCCTCTATTAACCCAGATATTAAAACCGCTGCCTACTTTTTAGCGACCCAGAGTTCTTTAGCAATTCTTAATGTGATAGAACTGCATCAATTCATTTGTGTAAATTTATTTACAATCAATAGTCCTTGTGGTGATTTTTTTATTTTTAATTCACCTCACATGAGGTCATTTATTGCTGTGTGAGTTCAAGCAATTGTATCTCTGCAAAGGGTGACCTGAACCTGTTACTGGTTCGATGGAGTAAGGTAAAAAAAAAGCCTTTAAACATGTATTCAACAAGAAAAAGAACTGGTTTCTAAAACTTGTAGGAATATCTCTAGAGTAAGAAATCTTTAATTCCGATTTTATAATGGCTTGAATAAACAATACGTATATGAATTGAAAGATAACATTTTGTTTGCATGATCAAAATGCACCATACAGTATAAGTTATAAACCCTTTTTAAATAATTTGGGTTTGGTTTACTCATTCATTTGAATAATTGTATTTATTCATTCATTAATTCATCATCTTCTGCTTGATCCTTCATGAGGGTCACAGGGGGCTTCCCCATGCCCATCCAGGGGAGAACGTCTCGGGCGCTGGGCGAATACACCCAGGAAGGGGTGCCATTCTCTCACTGGAAACACTCACTCACACAGCCACACACAATATATGGGGCAATTTAGATCATTCACTTTACCTTGAATCCATGTTTTTGGAATGTGGGAGGAAACCTGGAGGAAACTCACACAGACATGGGGAGAACATGGAAACGCCAGCCAGATCGGGATTCAAACCAGGAATCCCCAGCACAGAATGGCGAACATGCTAACCACTAAGCCACCCTACCACCATAATTGTAACCATTCATTCATTCATTATCTTCCGCTTATTCCTTTATGAGGGTAACGGGGGGTTCCCCATTCCCTTCAAGAGGAGAACGTCTCGAGCGCTGGGAAGATACACCCAGGACAGGACGCCAATCCATCGCTGGGTACACACTCACTCACACAGCCACACACACAAACACACACTATATACAGGGCAATTTAGAGCATTCAATTTTCTTGTTTTTGGAATGTGGAAGGAAACCGGAGAACCCGGAGGAAACCCACACAGACACGGGGAGAACATGGCAAACTCCACCTAGATAGAGATTCGAACCGGGAATCCCCAGCGCTGAGAGGCGACTGTGCTAACCACTAAGCCACCGTGCCGCCATATATTTAGAGATACCTACATGTCACTGCTTTGATGAATTTGAAAAAGTGTACCTTTCGTGCACCACTGCAAACATGAGCTGCTGATTCATTTTATTGCACTAAAAATCTAGTGATTGACTGGTGATACACTAAAAAAGTCTAGCAATTGCTTCTTTGTTATTCTTTTTTTATAATTTCAGATTAGTGCTAGTGGAATCTTATAACTGATTATGTTTTCTGGACCCTAATTACGTAAGACTGTTCCATGTATTTCGTTACTCCCTGAGTGGATACTAATTGCAAACCCTAAACACTGCACTTTCTGTATTATTATAGGTGATGTAATTTGTATGGACTAGCAAGTGGGGTCCCAGTGAAACATGAAACAGGAAATAACATAGCAAATGAACTAAGGGGTGCTTAGAGCAATTAATACTTACACTGAGCAGATCACCCTTGAGTTCACTGAAGAAACAACCCTGACCACGGCTTTTGGATAGTTGCAGGTTGACGGATTGGTCTTGGTTACACCCAAAATGAAAAATATCAACTCCAACTAAACCAGACACTGAATGATTTGAACAAAAAAGTGTGAATTTTATATAGCTAGCAACCCATGTTGCATTACTATATGAGATAACTAGTACAGAATCAAAGCTACAAAAATGACAGTCTGTAAGGCCATGCCTGAGGACTGCCAGCTTAGCATCCATGTGTTCAGTCTCCAAATGGCACATCGCACGTGGCATTCTGCTCTCTGATGGTCCGATGATCGCAGTAGCAGGGGTCTGCCATCCTTCAGACAGCTCTCTGCAGGCAGCCTGCAAGTGGAGCTTGCAATCATCACAGTCAGGCAGAAACAGATGGGTCCCCCCTCCCTTCAGGAATACCTTAGGGACGAGCTCCAGGGCTCAGCTCTGGCAAAATGAGGGGATAAATTTGAGATCTTACCACACTTTACCTGCTGTGGCTTCCTTTCACACCTTACCTTCACCTTATCAAACCTGCCTGATGCACCAAATGATCTTAAAGCATCCTCTAAGTATCTGCTCTCTTACTTTCCTGTTAAACATCCTCTGTACACATTCAGTCCTAGTGGATTTTGAATGGATGCTAATTATATTATTTAGCATATATTATATTATCTATTATTTAAAGACCTTAGTTATTGGTTTGATTGTTTAAAGTTGGTTGACTTTGATTACAGATATACTGCACAAATGCAGAAATCAATAAAAAGATCCAGGGGTTAAGTACAGAATGAAATTCAACCAAAATTAATGCAATTGAGCAGGAATCAAAAAAAGGAAGTTTTGAGGAAAAAAGGTAGCAATAGTAACAGTTTTAAGACGTATAACTACTTAGCCTGTAGGTGAACCACAAAAACATGATTTTTTTTTTTTTTTTTTTTTAGAATCAGATGCCCTTTGTTCCATCAAGTATGTTACATAAACAAGACATATATCTTGGTAAGCGTGCACATGTATGACATGTAAATCAACCAGACAGCAGACAGATTCTGAAAAGCAATATATTGTAAAACCTTAAGCAGAATTTACATAGAAAATTCAAATTCAGAAGATAATCTAAAAGTAAAGAATACAAAAAAAAATGGAGCTAGGAAAATTAGGGATATCTGTAAATGTGGGATGGCTTTAATAGTCAACCTTTTAAATAAAACTATAATAAAAGAAAACAACTGACAATTACACTAAAAAAAATAAATGTACGAATAGACTGTATTAGCACACGATGGAGAATGTAGTAGCTCAGTGGTCATTGTGTTGGGCTAGCAATCCAAGAATTGTGGGTTTAAATCCCAGGTCCACTAAAGTTACCATTGTGGGTGCTGGAGCAAGAACCTTAACTCTCATTGCTCCAGGAATTCTGTATGTAACTCCGGTATCCTGACCCCAAATCAACAATTTGGGAAAATTGTAAGTCGTTTGGGATCAAAGCATCTGCTAAATATCCAAATGTAAATGTGAGATGATGACTGCACTCTACATTCATTCATGTTATGTTTTATCCTATATTAACCTATTATTAATCCTATACACACTCACACACTAGGCTTTATTGTGTGGGCACAATACTATAGGGGGACAATTTAGAGCATCTTTAAATCCAAGAGGAAACTGGAGAATCCAGAGAAAACCCATGTGGATGCGAAGAGAACATAGAAGCTCCCGTAGGCCCTGCGCTGAGAAGACAAGTGCTAACCACAAAGCCACCGTGCCACCCCTGTACTCTACTGTTTTGGAATAAATAGTGATTATAAGACTTTAATGTAAGGTAATAAATAAATGTTCCAGGATATCCCACAAGCATATATTAGATCATCATGTGTGATGAGCATGTCTTCTCATTATTCATCTCTTATGCATGCATGCATTACTTCGCTAATGAATTTCTTAAGGTTAAAAACCAATGCCACTGAGATTACGGTGGTGGGACATTCCGATACATCACCAATACCAGCATGGCATATGACTGTACTGAAATAAGTACAAAATTCACTGCAATGTTATTCTGTTTTAAATGCAGTGTTTAGCCCAATCTGACACTGTCATTTGTATAAAATTACCGAAAAGCACCTCTTAATAACAATATTTAATTTAGTCCAATTGCCAAGTATGTGTATAAAATCACTTATGCATTTCTGACAACTGTATGTTTTACACTTTAGGGGAACAGTTTGTTGAAAGCCTGTTTCTATCCCAGCATTAATGTGCAGCATTACAACAAGTCCATAAAAGCACGGTTGGATAAGTTTGGTGTGAAACAATCTGACTGGCTGACACAAAGCCCTGACCTCAATCCAAAAGAACTTTGCAATGACCTAGAACTAACGCGTTGTAGATCATTGATGTCGTCTTGTTTCTATTTGTAGATAAATGGAAGAAATGGTAGCAGTAAGTATTCACTAACTACATTATTCCACGCACATCTTTTTTAAATACAAAACATACGCCAAAATAATGGCGGGACGGTGGCTTAGTGGTTAGCATGTTCGCCTCTCAGTGCTGGTGATTTTCGGTTCGAATCCCGATCTGGGTGGAGTTTCCATGTTCTCCTTGTGTCCGCGTTGGTTGTCTACGGGTTCTCTGGTTTTTTCCCACATTCCAAAAACATGGATTCCAGGTAAATTAAATGCTCTAAATTGTCCTGTGTGGTGTGTGTGTGTGTGTGTGTGTGGATTTGTGAGTGAGTGCGTACCCAGCGATGGATTGGCGCCCTGTCCTGGGTGTATCTGCCCAGCGCCCGAGACGTTCTCCC
>JAOUQT010321279.1:0-14143 GCA_025769995.1 Xyliphius kryptos | reverse complement strand
CAAATGCAAAAGTGACCAAAACATCAGCCAGAAAGGATGAGAACAGAGAAAAGGTGTGTGGTCACCACCTGCAGAAGTACTCCTTTGTAGGGGGGTCTTGCTAAGTGCCGCTCATTTCTACCTGTTGTCTGTTCCATTTGCACAACAGCAAGTGACATTGATTCACAAACAGGGTTGCTTCCTAACTGGACAGGTTGATTTCACAGAAGTGTGGTTGACTTGTTGTTATATTGTGTTGTTTAGGTGTTCCCTTTATTTGTTTGAGCGGTGTTTATATATAGTGTCCATTTTACAACAAGTGTATTAAATTAATGATAAATTGATTTCTGACACAAAAAAGCTTATTGAGTTTCACGGTAACATTTTGTCAGGACCCAAATCCAATAGAAATCAAAGTTCTGTCAATTAAATCTAAGTATGTAAGATACTGTTTATACTCTCATTGTTCCAGATGAACTAAACTATGGGGTGCCATTTTTTTCACCAAAGCCTTAAGAAAAAAAACTATTTAAATATTAATGGTTATCCGGATTAGAAGGATTTAAATTCAGGTTAATATGACTGTCATCAATATTTTTTTGTTCTGTGTACCATTTCCAGCTCCCTCATGACAGCCAGGTTGTTCTGAAACTTCTCCAGGCTCCAAAAAGTGGAGATGCCCAGCTTGATGTTCTGAACCTGGATCTGCAGCCCAGCATCTCCTCCTTCCTTCAGCTCCTCAGCTGCCTCGTGTCTGTGGAGAATCAAAAAGGCAACGTTTGTTTCACCAAAAACGAACTGTGAGACAAAAGTAAATCTAAAAATAAAAAAGTGGAATGAACAAACCTGCTGAACACAGTGTGTTTTCTGAATTTCCTGCTTATTTTGTTTGCTTCTTCGATCATCAGAGACAATTTCATTGTGTCCCACTGTGGAGTGACTGCAGATGCACAAGGTATTAAAATCAGGATGTTTTTAGAATTTAGAATTAAACAGAGTTTTAAGAACACAATTCTAAGATAATGTTGGACTTTCGTTTGAGGTTTGGTTGAGCATTCTTCTTGCTAAAGTCTCCCTTTAACAAGGTCTTTCCCCATAATCCCTGAACATCATCAACTTTCTCTGAAAATTATAAATGTATTACAGTACATAACTTCATTAATTAAAACTTCACTGAACAACATACTATACCTACACAACGTAGAGAGCATTCCTAGAAAGGTTTAGTTATAAAAATACCAATCCAGCAGGTCAGAATCACTAAAATCACTGTAACATTAACTCTGGTGGTTGATTTAAACATAATGTGATTCTGCTTGATTTTATACATTGCACAGATTCCACAGGACAGGCTGACTAGTTTGCTGCATGAATGATTAGGTAAAGAAATGTTCATGAGTAAAGGGGCCAGGAAGTATATATTCGCAAAAGCATGTAGACACTTAGTAATCTCAAACATGCAAAATATTTAATTAATAAAAAAATCCTATGCCTTATGATTGGTGTCAGTGGTTTCGGGAAGTTCCAAAAACAACTAAATTTAAAACTATAACTGTGATGTGTTTGATTATACTGTGGAATTACAATTCCTATGATGATGTGACTCTCCTAAAAAAAAAAACTTAGAAGATTCCAAAAGTTCTTATTCATCTCAAAGATGTTAACTTGGGTTAAGGTTACAGCTAACCTTACTCAGCCATGGCTTTTTTGTGCAGTGGAATGCGGTCACACTGAGTAAAATAGCCTTCCCCAAACTGTTCCCATAAAATTGGAAGCATATAGTTAAATGCTAAGTGTTTAAGAGCTTGATTTTAAACAGCTGGGGCAATGGACATGTTTGAAAACATCTAAACATAATGATAAAGAGATGTGTGTAAAGAGGTGTGTAATACTTGAATTTGTATACTGTATATAGAACCCTGTGGACACACTTTTGTTTGCCTTGTGTTGTATTTCCATGTGAAATTATATCTTTCCTGTTTACTCGCAAAAGTAAATGTAAATCCAGCAATAGGATGAAATAAGAATTTTATCTCACTGAGTTTGTGAGACTGGTTCGCCTTGAAACCCCGTTTCTTCTGAATCTCAGCAAGATCATCTGCAATCTTTTTCTTCTCTGCTTCCAAAGCTTCAAGAATCTTGGCGTGTCGTATATCAGTATCAGCCATGGCCTGTAAAGAAGCTCCAAGTTTAATTACTGGGACTAACTAAAACCCCAGAATACAATATTTTTGTCCACACAGTATATTAGAATATTACACCTCTCCTCGTGGTCCATACCTGTCTGGCTGCCTGAGCTTCCATTTGCAGACGTTTCTTGTGCATGCCCATCTCTTGTTCCAGTACGGACTTGGCAGTCTGTAGTTCCTCCATTTTGCTGACTGCCTGCTGCTTCTCACGCTCTTGTGCTCTTTTTCTTTCGTTCTCTTCCTCCTAAAAACAACAATCTTCACTCATTGCAAAAAAAGACTAAATATTTATAATATGATGCATGCTGAGCTTATGAACACCGTTTAACACACCAGTTCTTTCTCTAAAGCTTTAATGCGATTCTCATACTGCAGCTTCTGATCAATCAGTTCTTTATGAGCCATTTCTTTAGCCACCTGGATCCCCTGCATCATCTCTGCTTTAGCTTTTAAACGGGCATCCTCAATCTCTGCCTCCAGTCTACAAATACAATGATAGAATTGGAAACAACTGAGAAAAAAAATAGATCTTTGAGATAACAAATAAAAAAAAAATCCTATACTTTTACTTAAATAATAAAGATGTTTTGGAAATCCTGCAGCATACAGAATTGGAAAGAAAATGTAATCTTAAGAATGCTTCCATATCTCTTGTGCACAATTTGAAGAATTGTGAAGCCGGCCACAATTTGAAGAATGCTCATGCATTGCAGGTCTATATTGGTGTTTCGGAAGGTGCTCTGCTCAATTCAGTATTCATGGGCTCACAGACACACATAACTGAAGTGCTGTAGTGATTGATAGATGAGTGTACAGTCATTCATCCATCCATTATCTTCAACTTAATCCTCCCCTAGGGTCGCAAGATGGGGGGGGGGGGTGTTCCCCATGCACATCCAGCGGACAAGGTTTTTTGGGCAGGGGTTACACACTCACTCACACACTCACTCACACAATTTACCTTGAATGTCTCTGGAGAACCCAGAAGAAACCCACGCAGACACGGGGAAAACATGGAAACTCCACCCAGATCGGGATTCAAACTGAGAATCCCCAGCGCTAAGAGACAAACATACTGACCACTAAGCCCCCCCCCCCCCCCCACCACTTTCTCCACTAATTACATTTTCTATCATTTTAACTCATTTTAAAACCATGCAGGTTTGGTTTGAACCTCCGACATTGTTTGCTGAGGTTTTACAGGAGGTAAGCTATGGTTTGCATTATTTTATACACTGCAAAACTGCTGCTAATTTGTCTTTTTAATATGTATATGGACATGTAGATCAACGGTGTTAATGAAAGGAGAGGGAGGCCAAAGAGAAGGCTTATAGATGAGGTAATAGAGAAGGATTCTCATGATATGCCAAAATAAAAAAAATAAATGCACTGTGAAAAACCCAAATAGCCAAAAAAAGAAGAAGAAAATATTGTATAAACACAGAATTCTGTACAAAAGCAGTCATCTGATTACTTACTGCGCTCTTTGAGCAGAGAGCAGCTCATTTTTTGCAAACTCAAAATCTTTTTGGCCGTCACCGCTGTTCCAACAGGAAACCCTCTTACCACACTGTACCTCAGCAGGATGGTTGAAGCGGAAGTAGTGATCACCTCCCAGGATCACCCGGTCCCCCTAATTAATGCACATAAACCCCTGATTACTAAACATCAATGAAAACCTTTCTGACAGTAAACCATTATCTCAAAATAATCTGCCACCAGACGATACAGGGATTTATCATATGAAATACGGACTTTATGCACTTAATGTAATGTACAAATGTACACCATCAAACTTACTAATTTGACTCACAATACTAATTTACAAATGGTTTTATGGATTTGGAGAATTTTTCTATGCTTTTGCTAATCTCAAAGATGATTTAATAGCTGGATTATTTTAAAAATTCTGTTCCCAAATGGAAAAATCCCGAAAATATCATCTCATTAATGATGTTTCACATAAGGCCCAGTCCATGATCACATATCTTTTGTGCTATTTTATCATATCTAGTCAGAATGCAATATTGCAACAGAGATAATCAGGTAAGCACATTCATTCATTGTTGTTTTACTAAATTAAGCATATGATACCTCAAAAAGTCTAAAAAAAAAAAAAAAAAAAAAGTCAATCTTTTGATTGAAAAATGTCAACACCTATTTTTACTCTGGATTAACATGTGTCTGCTAAACACACTCCCACCTCAGCCACTAAATCATTATACCCTAGTTTTATTTCTTCAAAAGAAAATATTATTTTGCTGTGTACAGCATTACATCAACCCCCTGCAATAACTAGCAGGTGCAATGCATTGTGGAAGCTTCCCATCAACAACTGTTACCAGCTTTCAATTTATTGCAATATAGTTTATCAGTAGCAGAGCTAGCTAATGTGCATCTGCTTTGGTTCTCTCTTTTAATAGCCTTCTGTTTATAAGACCATTGAAATGAATAATCAATATTAGAACAATCTTTTACTGTCATTTGTGTTGGAGGAATACTTCGTCAGCTAAGGGTTTTACCGGTAGAGTGTGAGATTCAGTGACACCTAGTGGTAAGACTGCAGGTTGCAACCCACTAAATACAGTTTCTGGTCAATATGATGGCCACGTATACAACTATCCCCCAATGACCAGAAGAGATCGATGTGGCAACCATCAAATAACAATAAAACAAAATGTATTTCTTAATTGAAAACCATTCTTTATGAATTTAAAATCTGTAAATTGCATGTGGTATCAATATATGATTAAAGCCATACCTACAGCATTGTTGTAATAGCTACACTATAATAAAATGATGTAATACAAATGTATAATTTAATTAATAATATAATATTAAATATTATAATATAATATTTTGCTCTTACATGATGGAGAGTGGTGGTTTCAGAGACGAGGCTTCCATTCACAAAGGTTTTGGCGTTTTCCATAGGACTGATGGTGACTATGCCATTTATATTGGAGATAACGCTGAGAAATAAAAGAATAAAGTCTGTAAATAGGTTAACAATCACAAAGAAATATCTAACGAACTAGTGTTCGACAAAAAGGTGTCAAAAATAATTTTTTATACATTTTTATAATTAACATATAATTAAACATTATCAGATGGAGGAATTGCTGTATAAAAGAAAATAACAGTGTTAGAAAAATAAAATAAAACATACTAAATATTACAGTCTAATCTTGTATGAAACAATATAAAATCTCCTACTGGCAGTGTCATGTCAGCAGTGATTTCGGCAATGTCCAATTAAAACTCATCAAATGACTCAAAAATGTCATTTTAAGATAACCACTAACTATAATATAACATATTAGATCAGATCACATTATTAATTAAGATTACATTTCCCTCTCCATTTTGCATTTTGAATACATTGTAAAGTTGCCCCATGTTTGATGAATGTACACTGCTCAAAACAAAAAAAGGGGGAACACTCAAATAATACATCCTAGATCTGAATGAATGTAATATTCTCATTCAGTACTTTGTTCTGTACAAATTTGAATGTGCTGACAACAAAATCCCACAAAAATCATCAATGGAAATCAAATTTATTAATGGAGGCCTGGATTTGGAGTCAACTTAGCTGATTCAACTTTGATGTAATGTCCTTAAAACAAGTCAAAATGAGGCTCAGTATTGTATGTGGGCTCCATGTACATGTATGAACTCCCTACACAATGCCTTGGCATGCTCCTGATGAGGTGGCAGATGGTCTCCTGAGGGATCTTCTGCCAAACCTGGACAAAAGCATCCACCAACTCCTGGACTGTCTGTGGTGCAACGTGACATTGGTGGATAGAGCGAGACATCCAGATGTCCCAGATGCCTTCATCTCACTGGCACACTCCAGCTACATGAGGTCTAGCATTGTCTTGCATTAGAAGGAAACCAGGTCCAACCGCACCAGCATATGGTCTCACATGGGATCTGAGGATCTCATCTCGATACCTAATGGCAGTCAGGCTACCTTTGGCGTGCACATGGCTGTGTGGCCCTCCAAAGAAATAACACCCCACACTATTACTGACTCACTGCCAAACCGGTCATGCTGAACAATGTTGCAGGCATTGATGTGCCATCCTCGATGAGCTGCACTACCTGAGCCACTTGTGTGGGTTGTAGAGTCCGTCTCATGCTACCATGAGTGTGAAAGCACCACCAACATTTAAAATTGACCAAAACATCAGTACTGAAAAGTGCTTTGTGGTCCCCATCTGCAGAACCACTCCTTTATTGAGTGTGTCTTAATAATTGCCAATAACGTCCACCTGTTGTCTATTGCATTTGCAAAACAACATGTGAAGTTGATTGTCAATCAATGTTGCTCCTGAGTGGACTTTCACAGAAGTTTGTTTGACTTGGAGTTATATTGCGTTGTTTAAGTGGTCCCTTTAATTTTTTTTAACAGTGTGTATACTTAAAAGAACACTTAAGAATCAAGGTGTAAAAATGTTTGTAGTAAGAAACTGACTGTTATAACAGAGGAACCGCAATTGCGCCTGTTAAATGCTGTGGATTCTTTAAAGGGTTTAAACATCTGGAAAATTAATAAGGTACCACTTTCTGATGGTTTCAGAGTAACAAATCAATTCTACAATTTCTTTTATTCGATCAGTAAAATCGCCCTGCATCCCTGTGTCCTTGTAAAACCGAGTGCATCTTGTACTAACATCGGGAATTAATGTGTTTTATTGTGACACCTTACCAGTGTTTGTCTGCAATAAGGGCCCCAGAGAGTTGAATGTCGTGGGCTGACTCGGACTTTAGCCTGCCAACCTTGGTTTGTCCCTCTTTAATCATGTACAAAAGCATCTCTGACAGCTGAGGATCTTCATTCAGATTCACAAGGTTGGGGAGTCGGTTATCCACTTTAAATGTGATGCCCACCCGCTGAGGAAGAAAAACATTTTAGAGGCATCTTTTTGTATTATTCAGGAGCCGTTTTTGATTCCAGTAGTTTTTTGGCAAAGATGGCAATGTATAATTACGTTATTATATCCAGCTGTTTCAATCAACTTTGATGCTCCATGAAGCTTGTAAATTAAATTTAATTAGTATGTGGTTAAATCATTACAACATAAAAATATCATGTAGATGGAGTGTGTGGTAGCCCACAGGTTAGGGTGTTGGAATAGCAATCTGAAGTTTATGGGTTCTAATCTCAGGTCCGCTGACATTATCAATGTGGGCCCTTGAGCAAGATCCTTAAGTTTAATAGCTCCAGGGGAACTGTCTCAGTCCTCCGTTCTAATCCCAACCATCAAAGTTGGGATCCTTGTTAAGTCACTTGATAAAAGCATCTGCTAAATCAAGTATGTCAAAGGTCCGGCTTCCGGGTAAGATTCCAAATGGCTCGGGCTTATAAGTGTTATTTATGGCTCGTTAGTTTTATCAGAATAAATAAATGAAAAGAATACTAAAATGTAATTAACATTGTAATACTATCAGTCTCTGCCTTTGTGGCTCTGGCAGAATTGAGGACAAGTAGTCAGATTATCAGAGGCAGCTAATCATTAGAAAGGGCATCAGGAAAAACAACTGATGAGAAATGGTGTTAAGTCAAGTATGTGGATCTTAAAACCAAAATACTGACCTGAAGTTCTTTGGTTTCTTCACGCTTTTTCCTTTCAGCTTGCTCTAGCTTTTCTTTCCATGTTCTGCAAAATGTAATCAAGAAAATGATAGCTCAGTGTTTAGGGCGTTGGACTTCAGATTGATGGTTCAAATCCCAGGTCCACTGAAATTACCAATGTGGGCCCTTGAGTAAGGCCCTTAATCCTAATTGCTCCAGGGATTCTGTATTCTGACCCCAATTAAAGAACCCTGTGTTCTGACCCCAATTAATCTGGGATATTTCTAAGCTTTGGATAAAAGCATCTGCTAAATGACCCAATATATCAACATAAATTAGTGAACAGCATCCTTAACACTACTTGTTGACCGGGTAAAATCAATCTCAAGCTGACCTTTGAACTTCAACCATCTCCTTCTCCTGTTGAAAGAGCTGCTTCTTCAGAGTCATGATTTCCTGCTGAAACTGCTTCATCTGCTCTGGATCGATGTCCTGAGAGCTCATCTGAGCCGCCCGCAATTTCTCCACCTCTGCTTTCAGTTCTGTAGTCAGACATGCAACACCTTTAAAATAATTTCACTGCAGCACAAGCTCTAAAGTACCACAATTCACATGGGTTCAAGGTTGGGTTAAAAATTGTGTTGCTGGGGTTGGGCTTAGCAGCATGGTTTCTTACCGATTGGTTAGGCAATGATTTTAAAATTTGGCTCCCTGGTTTTAATCAAGCAACGTGGTAGTTAAAGCTACAAGACAAAATATTTCAAGCCCACAGCATGGGAATCAAAAGTGCTATCTGAGCCACACTCTATACAGGTTCACAAAACAGACCATGAACTAAAAATGCGGCTGATTCCATTTGTTTAAAAGCAAGAAAACAGAATCCCTGACCTCGGATAAGCTTGGCATTAGTGTCCTCGTTGACTTTGGCGGTGTTGATGATCAGGCGAGCCTGCTGAGCGTACCGCAGAGTGCTCAGAGTCTCCTCCACGTTGCTGGTGGCTGGACTGATTGTAGCGATCATAGCTGTCTTAGAGTTCCCGCCCAGGCTTTCTTTTAATAACCTAAACATAACACAGAGAATAATTATGATAAATCACAATCCTGCTGAAATATTTTTATTCAATGAACCACTATTGTGAAAGAAACTAAACAGAGGACCCCCACTGTCAAATTAAAATCTCTTTAATGTAACAGGTTAAAACAGGTATTTCCGGCCTTCGTCTGATTGGCTGAGGTGTTTGTCCAGCCGTGACATTATTGACAATTATGCATACCTCTTCACATTCATACCAATTCGTGATATACGATAAATTATTTTCTTTTTTTTTAACTGAATCCTGGAATTTGTATTTTGCCTTCAATAAACACATTGTTAAATAAAACCTTGTGTTATATATTAGTGTTTTGAACCTTTTTTTTTAGAAAAGCAATAAGGCACCTGAGGTTGTGAATTATTGTGAATGAATCACAGAAAAGTTGTAATGTACTCCACTACACGTTGTGCTAAACAGCACCTCTCTCCTATGATTAATTTACAATAACGCTGCCCTCTCATACCTTATTGCTTTAATATAATAGTTTATTAACATGTTCAGCTACATTCATTAACCTTTTTATAATATCTTACATTTTCTGTGTTTTTTTTCTGTTTGCTAATGATTTCAAATGACACAGAAATTAGATTCTTGCTGTACAGAGTTTTACATGTTTCCCCTTTGTCCACATGGCAATAATTAGGATTCTCCTCTTTACTGGAAAACTACTGTGTTTGGTACAACTATTGGAAGTGTTCTTGCATTTAAACAAGTGAACCACATAAGCAATCAAAACAATTATAATTGAAATTGTTTTTTTTTAGAGATTTTATTGTTGTCTTGTAAGAACTACGAAAGTAAAAACCATCAGCAATAATTGAAACACAGTTTTAATATAGAATCATAAATCAACTCCTACCATGTCAGAACTGACTCTCTGTATGGGATGAAGACTTTCTTTCTGGACTGAGCTTGTTCAGAGAGTGAGGAAATCACCTTCCCCAAAGTGAGCAGAGACTTATTAATACTCACCCCCTCCTAAAAATAACAAGAAAAAAATCTGTCAGAAAATACAAATCCAGTAGGGATCTTTATACAATGCAATAAAGTATAAACTAAAACATGTAATTTATCAATTAATTAAATCAGAACATTTTAACAGAATAAATGATACTTCTAGTTACTTAAATTATAATTAAAGTTTAAAATAAAGATGGGCAACGCTATCATAAAGTTAAGACTGAAAAGGTTCCCTGTTCTGAAAGGTTCCAGCAGTTTAACTGGTAACTGACAAGGTCATTATTTAGTATATGAGGAGCAATTAAGTCTTAGCAACCATGAACTACCACTAAACAGTCATGATTTACCACTCTTTTCTTAAGTACATGAGAAAATGTTCAGTCAGTTCAAAACCAAAAACATTTTTAATTCCATATTCCACAGATGGGGCACGGTTGCTTAGTGGTTAGCCCTTTACCTTCTCAGCGCTGGGGATTCCCGGTTCGAATTCCGATCTGGGAAGAGTTTCCATGTCCTCCCCGTGTCTGCGTGGGTTTTCTCCAGATTCTCCGGTTTCCTCCCACAGTCCAAACACATGGATTCCAGGTAAATTGAATGCTCCAAATTGCCCTGTATAGTGTGTGTTTGTGTGTGTGAGTGAGTGGCCAGCAATGGATTGGCGCCCTGTCCTGGCCAGTCTTCAACAAGTACCTTTTGTTCTCTAACAATTACCAAGCTTTAAATAAAGCTAAGTTTTTAAACTTTTAACTAATAAAACAAAGTTATTATTGCACTTTTATTTTTTAAATACTTTTCTGTGAAATTTGTTTATAAATGTAAACACAAATATCATCAGTAATAATTCGCAGACATTTCGGCCATTAAAGTGCCATGTTCTATTTCCATCCAGCAGCTTAAACTTATTTTATTGATAGCTGATTTATAAGGAACTTAAGAGAGAAAACAATTTTTGCTGTGATCTCACTGCAAGAAGTAGGAATTAATTGTTCCTAGATCTTTATTTGGATGGACTTTTAAAGTATGAAATACTTACTCAAAATTAATCTAAAGGTACATTAAAAATTATTCTCATACATGCTTTTAACTGATTGTTATGATAATCCAACCTGAGGCATGTAATTCCTTACTTTTCTGCAGATCAGAGCATTTCTGCCTCTTGTCAAAATCGGTTGTTGCTACAATATTCTCACCGTCTAGTGACTTTTGTATATAATCTTTACTTTGGTTAAAGTACTTATATATTGTCTAGATTCATGAAAGGTTTTTGTTTCCTGTTACAAATCTTTAGGGTTCCATAACATTGCATTAGTCAGACTTCCTTCGGATCGATCAAATAACTACTTACTGTTAAAAACCTAAACCTGAGGGACTGTGGGAGAGAGCGCTCTCTGCTGGGTAATCAGAGTATTTACGGTCTATGTTTTCACCTCTGCCTTTATTTTCACACAATAAACAGCAATAAGGCTGATAAAGCAAATGTCATTCGCAACATCATAGAAGTTTTATAATTTTTAGTAGAAGGTAAAGTTAGCTACATTTAATATTTAATGGTCTGTTCAAATAAAAGTGTTGCCAAATTGTAATAGATTAACTTTATAATATGGCATTGTTTTAAAGCAACTTTAAAAGACTAAACATCTCTAAAGACTAAATCCACAGACTTTGGGCTGTATTCCTTCTGGTTTAACAATTATCAATTAAATAGTGTTATGAGAAAGAATTCTCCCAATGTTGTAGTGTAGTTGGAATGCAGAATGATATAACGGGACAAAAATAGCACAATACCCTCAGTCTGTCTCCAGTAGTGTGAGCCGTGGCACAGCGCTCACTACCAGCTAAATCCACCAGGTTGATCCTGCTAATGATTCTGTGATCATGTTCTTCTCCCTCCACCAGCTCAGTCTGCACATTCACAAAAACACAATTAGAAATGTCATTTCATTGTGTGTAATATATAACAAATATATACATTATATGTACACACACACACACACACACACACACACACACACACACACACACACACACACACACACACACACAGGCAAATTGTTTTCACATTATCTGCTTTTGAACTAGCTACGCTCCATAAAAAAAAACTTTATATTTGATATTATTATAAACTTTATATACTGCTCAAAAAATAAAGGGGACACTAAAAGAACACATCCTAGATCTAAATGAATAAAATATTTATTTAAAAGATATATTCAGTTGAAAATCTTTATTTAGTAAACAGTGGAATGCATTGAGAACAAAATAGCATAAAAATGATCAAAATGTAAATCAAAATTATTATCCCATGGAGGTCTGGAGGTTACATTGTGCTGTTTAAGCGTTCCCTTTATTCTTTTGAGCAGTGTATATATATATATAAAGGCAGTGCACATTTAATTTAAAACAGAATCATGGTTCTGTTCATTTTTTTCATTTGTTTAAACCATGAAAATGTAAAATTTTTTAAATTGTTTAATAATAAAACATTAAATATGTTCATCATGTGTACTGTCAGTCTAAAGAAACAACATCAGAACCCGAGTTCAATGGATTTAATGTGGAGAACTCATTATTAATGGTTTAACTGTAATGTTATGATGCACTGATGGCAAAAGAAAATAAAAACAAGAAATAAAGTGCTAATAAAAACCCAAACTGTTTATTATAAAGGAAACGAAGTCAAACAGAGCAGGGCGGTATTTTTTTGCCTGTGAGGTTCTGCTGTTTACAGGAAGGATGTTTTCATCTGATCTTTAATTCCTCTCAGTTCACTTCTTGCCTTATGGTTGCAGAATTTCCAGCCTCTTATCTTTCCTTCTCATGCGGCAGATCTTTCCTTTTCTCCATTTTTTAATGTAACCAGCGAAACAGAAAAGCTTCATTCGGTCATTCAATTAAAAACTCATGTTTTGATCTGCTAAACTATGTGACTGGGTGTTGGATTTATACTCTGTGATGAGACTGAATTAAAACATCTGAATTTATAGATTAAGGGATCTTTCCTTTTGTACATTTGTGTATGTGCTGTATTAAATGCACCTTTCTCTTGAGCAGTGAGTGCTGAAATGAAGAGTGTGTCCCTTGTCCTGTTGGTTCTCTTGGCACTTGGAGGTAAATTTGGTGAAGGTAAAGACCCATGCCCATCACTCTGCTCCTGCAGGAACAATGTGGTGGACTGCAGCAGGCTTGGACTCACCACTGCCACGCTGCCAGCCTCATTTCCTGCAGGTACGACTGAGCTTCGACTGCACAACAACCACCTGACCTCACTGCCCTCTGGGCTGCTGGATGGAATCCCCACTCTGCAGCGGGTCACGTTGTATGGCAACGCATGGGAGTGTAACTGCGCAGTGCTCTATCTGAGGGCATGGCTTCTGAAACAGCCCAATGATGCCACCGTAAGGTATGTGTTTCCTAAATATACTGACAGAGAGCTTTTTATTCTGCTCTCATAATGATGAGTAGTTCATACACTCACATTCTTTCTGCACTTGATTTAAATAAAGGGTTCAGCTCATCTCAGGTATGTTTCCTGTTTATTTTTACTCAGCTACAGTTTTTGTTCTCCTCCTACAGAAATGTCAGCTGTAGCTCTCCACCCAGTCTGCAGGGGAGGTTAGTGGGGTACCTCTCTGAGGAGGAGCTGCTTGACTCCTGTCATTATTGGCTCTGTGATCTGGCCTTGGCTTCCCAAATTAGTTTATTCGTTTTTATGGTGGTGCAAGTGCTTCTCCTGGCGGTGGTGGTGTACTTCCTCCGGCGCTTTGACCAGCTGAGACAGGACGCGCGGCGAGCAGCTGCAGAACATCACCACAACTAAGAAACAACAAGCTCACAACCACAGGGGAAAACCTCCAAACTGCTGTAAACCTCCACATAAACTGTAAACTGAAGAACATCCCCACTTTTAAATGTCACACCCCAAAAACATCCAGATCAGCTACAACAGGAACATGCTGCTTCTACTCTGAGGCCTCAGGATTCATCATATAATGAGGTCATTAAGATAACGGATTTACTTCACTTATTTTTTTAAACAGGATTTAAATCACTGTGTTGTTTATTAACTTTATTACATTTTATATTTAGCTGTATTTTTTGCTTCTATTACTTTTATCATTATACACTGCTCAAATAAATAAAGGGAACACTAAAATAACATTCTACATCTTAATGAATAAAATATTTCAGTTGAAAACCTTTATGTAGTAGATGCGTTGAGAACAAAATAACATAAAAATTATCTGAATGTAAATCTAAATTATTATCCCATGGTGGTCTGGATTTGGAATCATACTCAAAATCAAAGTGGAAAATCAAATGACAGGCTGATCCAACTT
>JAOUQT010321273.1:0-14143 GCA_025769995.1 Xyliphius kryptos | reverse complement strand
AGTAAATAATAAGAAAAATGACATGAAAATACTAAATGTTTTACATTTGATGTTTTAAGTAGTTAGTACTTAGTTCATTTGAGGCTTTATCTATATCCACAAATATTTACAAAGACTATAAGGACCACTCCAAAAGTTTAAATTTGTGTGTCTTCAGGTAATCTTTTGGTAAGTTTTGGTGGTTTTTGCCTGACGATAAGGAGGTATGTCTGAGGACTGATAAGAAACCAACGCATAAGAAACCAATTCAAAATCACATTTGTTTTTCATATTTGGGTAGTTATAAAATGTTCAAATGAACGGGGAGACACAGAACTAAATAACAAAACACCTAGCTACGTGAACAAAACAACAAAACACAAACAGTTAATTAACTAAAACAGTGTACAAACACATAGCTAATTAACTTAAACATGAGGGCAGAATGCGTTACACCTCTTTCCCGTGATATTTTCAGAATAATGCACACACACAATGCCTTATTGCTTTTATAAAACGTTACAAACACACTGTTTGAATTATAAATGTGTTTATTAATAACAAAATTGTTAATAAACTGGTCTTTCGCGACGTAATCTATTAAAGTGGGCACTGATTGCTGAGTAACAGGTTTCCGTATTCTCCAGCAATCAACAACTGGCCAAATCACAGAACGCAGTTTATTATTAAAATATGGAGAAAATTATGTATTGTATATCACACATTGATACAAAGCAGTCAGAGGTCAATAATGTCACAACTGGACAAACGGTTCAGCCAATAATATTTCAGGACAATAATTTGAGGACCGGAACTACCAGTTTTATAACAGTAGTCATAGCCTTTATAGCCAAGGGTTAATTAATATTTTGAAAAAATATAGCTTTTAGTGATTAATCATCCTCGTCTTTAGCAGCTTCCTGATTTATTTGTTCTCAAAAGCTTCTCAAAATCTTAAGGTCTTTACTTCCTTTTCTTTATTGTCCAGGGTTAACATTTTAAAATTGCTACTGGTCAGACCAAGGCTTTCCTCAGTCATATTGTAGTGATGGGTCATAGTGTAGTGATGGTGTTAATTGACTTAATTTTTGTTGCAGATCTTTTCTTTATCTTAACTTTATCACCACCATACCTATGGTCAGTCCTGACTTTACTTCACTGACACAGTCAGCAGCGTTTGTTACTCTACATCCGAAATATGTCTTCAGTGTATTGGCCATTCCACCAACTCTGATTCCTCATTTAAATCCTTGTGGTGCTTTCTTCGGCATTTGTTTCTCTTGGATGTTGAGCAGATCTAGTGAGAGGTCACATCCCTGTCAAACTCCTTTTTTGATGTTGAACCATGCTGACGTGATTGGCTGTTTGGATAGATCTCAGATTTCCATGTTAAATGACATTGTAAAATGAAGAAAGTGAAAACAGAGTGCCTGGTTTCTTTGTCTTGTTTTATTTTGGATGATTTGGAGGATTGTGATCTGATCCAGTGTGCCTTATTTTTCAGCCAATCTTACATTTTACATTTACATTTGCTTATTTAGCAGACGCTTTTATCCAAAGCGACTTACAAGTATCCCACCTTGGTTGGGGTCAGAACACAGGGTTACATACAGAACCCTGGAGCAATGAGGGTTAAGGGTCTTGCTTAAGGACCCACATTGGTAGCTTCAGTGGACATGGGATTGGAACCCCAACCTTCTGATTGATAGTCCAATCAATTTTAGCATTTCTTTTTAGCTTACAATGAATCCAACTTAGCTTGCTTAGTTCTTCGAATTGTTCTGTATGTTTTGTAATTCACTTTAAAGTGTTTTGTTATCACTTTGTTGTTGCTCATATTTCTTCTTCACTCACCGTAAATCCAATCCTTGAGTTTGGTTTAGTTCTGCTGTAATGTTAACAGCTCTCATGACAGAATCCTTCATTTGCTGCAACAGGTCATCTGGTGTGTCGTCAAGGCTTGATAACTCTTTAAATTTGTTGACAACCTCTGTTTGGTATTGCAGCTTGAACTGGTTATGAGACTATGAGTTTTTTGAGGTCTGTTTAGTATTACACTAAAAATATTTAGTGTGTAGTCCCACATCACATCTTCATTGCTCTGAGCCTTTTTTTCTTGAAACTTCCCAGTCATATTCAATCAATAGTAGAACGGCATATTCATTAACCAATCATAATACACAACACTACTATAGCATACAGTGATCTCTGAATACCATATACCATATTCAGTGCAATTAGGTAGAAATACTACACATTTCAAGGTGTTACACATTTTTATTTCTTTTAAATAAAGACCACGTACATGAAACAATGACAGTGATCCTCCTACATCCTATTACAAATTACAGGTCCAGGATAACTCTGGGTTTAACCTGACAACCTGAACTTATATGACAATATAATGAAATAGTTTTTTTCAGGTGTTCCTGTGTGTATGATATACGTATATAGTGTATGTTTGGTGTTACTGGCTGGGTTACTGTCAGTGCTTTCATCAAAATGTGTTTCTTTTGTGTTGAGCAAGTGACGGCAATTACGGCAATATTCCACACCTTTAGTAGTCCTTATGTAGTAAGAGCGATGGGTAGCAGCTGGGTGTAGAACAACGACTGGTTTTTATTGACCATGTTCTTGTAGCCTGATGACTTCACCCGATTGTAGCTGTGAAATTAACCTGGGTGATCAGTCATAGTATTTCTTTTTGTGACACTGTTTATTCACCCTCTTATTCAACACATGATGATGATCTAAAACCTTAAGCTAAATTTGCTGATTTGTATTTGGAAGAATAAAACCCAGATGGGGACTCATTAGAAGCTGTGCTGGGGATATGAAATATTTCAAAATACTTAAGTAGGGGTCGTTGTGGTCGGCCCTTCCCTTCTCTAACATTTCACAATTTTTTACAAATTTCACTGCCAGGCCATTGCATTGTGGGTAATACAGGCTGGTCATGATCTAACTAAGTTCCCAAGTGTTAGCAAAACAATATGACATTCAGATATGACTTTATTCGGGATTCCATGTTTTGCTAAGTTACCTTTTAACTTGTGCACAATTGTTGATGATGTTGTGAAGTTCAGATTTACCAGTTCAAATGATCTACTGTAGTAATCAACAGCAGTCATGTAGTCCTTGCTGTTCCACATGAAGAGATCTGTGACTACCACCTGCCCAGGCCTATCTGGTATTTTATGGTTGATTAAGGGCTCTTTTGCTTTTGAACAATAAAACTCGAGACAGACTGTGCATTTTGCATTCATGTCCTCTATTTCTTTTCATATCCATGGCCAGACCATAATGCCAAGGGCTCTTTCTTTACATTTCTCCATGCCTAAGTGTCCAACATAAATTTGTGACAAGTCAGCTCTGAGAGAATGGGGAATAACTATTTTTTCTCCTTTGAAAATAATTCAGTTTTTCTTAGACAGTTTATCACGGTGATTCAAGATTACAGCCACCCTTTGTGCACATTTCTTTTTCTCAGCTGGCCGTCCTTCTTTGATAATTTTCTTTAAGACTGTGAGCTGTGCATCATTATCCGTTTAGCACTGAATTTTGCAAAAGTTGCACACACCAACTGGCAAATTGTCGTACAGCATGCATCAATTCCTTTGTCAACATTTCAGAACATCCATTGCTTCATTAAGACTGTTGTCATGATATAGTTTGCTTTTGTGGATAATTTATCGGCAACCAGAATGTCCTTTCCGAGTTTATGGATAATTTTGAGGCTGTATCTCTTCAATCTTGTGGGTGCTGATGCAAGGTTTTTACATGACTAATTGAGGTAGCAGAGCATTGATAGTTGACAGACTGGGTGTAAAATTTGCCAGGTAATTTACCATCCATAATACTGTCTGAATTCTCCCTCATCTTTTGGTGGCTCCATGTCACCAGAATAAGATTTGCAGAATCTGGTTTAAACACCTTTACTGGTTAGAATGTGTTATTACTTCACTAGTGCCTATTATGCACTTTTCAGGGTTCAGTTTAACTCCTTGGTCACGGGAGCATTGAAGCCCATGACAAAGATTTTTATCGTCTTCCTACTTTGTTTTTCCATAAACTAGGATGTCATCAACAATTGCTGTGATGCCTTATAGACCTTCATATGTCTCATCAATCTTTTTCTCAAACTCATCTTGTGCTGTAATTATTTAAAATAGAGAAATCTGTAGCATCCAAATATTGTATTAAACCTAGTAAACTTGGACGAATCTTCTGTAAGCTTAATCCAGTATCCAGATTTGTTATCTAAAACACTGAAAAATTGAGCACCGGCTAACTTTGATGTTATGTCATCAAGTGTGGGTGATGAGGTCATTTGATAGCCTTATTCAAGTCTGTTGGGTCAAGACATGAGAAGTTTACCTGTGCAAGGCTTTTCCACTATGACCAGTGCATTTACTCAGTCAGTAGATTTGTGACCTTGATAATGATGCACTGTCACCATCTTTATAACCTTACCATCAGTGGAGATCCTGCTAGAAAGTTTATATAGTTTATATAGTTTCTTATAGTATTGTTTTCGACTAATAGAAACATCTAAGCCCACCCACCATGGCAAGGTAGCAATCTCAGGGAAAAACACACTTAATGTAAACTTCATAGTTCAAATATATGTGGAACTGTTAAAAAATAATCTTAAGTAAACAGTTCACATCATACTTTATCAGTTTTGCCATCAGTTTGGAAAAGCATTGACATATTTTATTAAGAACACAATGATGGATATTAAACATTTGCTAAAAAATTCCATTTGGGCGTGTATTTAGAATATTTGTTAGCCAGTATGCCTTAGATTACTGTACATGATTTAAGCACAGTTTTAAGAACAGTTACTTAGGGACATGACATCACACGACCTACCTGTGCTGTCTGTGAAGTCTAAAAAATTGCATATACTAAAATCTCCATTTGTATGAGATGTATATGTGCACATGAATGTGATTGCTAAAGCTGCAAAAAAATGTTTACCCATATTTCAAATGGGATAGACTTCAAAATCTTTCTTATTGTAAATCACTATGGTTGATGCCTGCCATTAAACATTGTTGTTCTCTCTCATGAATCCACTTACTGTGAGGTACTCATATTGTGTTGCTGGAGCCACAAACCTTGATAACAAGTCTTGTACAAAAAATAATTACAGATCTTTATCTCATTTTTTTTCTCTTTTACAACATAAAACTTGGGTTGTGGTTGATGTAAATACAATGAAGTGATTCATAATTAAACAGAAATACTGTACTCTTTAGAATGATCCAATCAACTGCACATGGTTTTGTAAGTGAAAATTTCATGATTGTGTACTTCCTGGTACTCCGTTAACAGCCAGTGTAGAATAATTGCTGACACAACTAGTTTGCTTGTCATTATACCTATAATCATTCTTATTTATGGATACAAGCATTCAAAGACATTTGGAACAATCTTACTGGCAAGAACCTTAAAGACAGAACACTGGCAAATATAAATAACACTTCTTAAATGCCATAGAGCATTTACACTATATATTAAAACATTGGCTTAATCTACACATTTTCCTTTAAGTGAATCTTTTTAAAATAGTTTTATAGCATTACTTTCAAAAAAGCCTTAAAAATTAATGTACACAAAAATACAACAAAGGTGTTCTGTAAAATCTTAAAAACTTATAATGTGAGTATAATAATAATTTAAACAGGGAGGCTTGGGAGGCTGAAGTATTACACATTGTGCATGTGATGCAAAGTTGTAAAGAAGAAAAAAAATTCTGGGAAATCTTGTTGTCTCACAAGGCTTGCCACGTCATTTCCTTTATGACAAATGTGTGGTTTCAACTCTTAAAAACCTTATACCAGGCTGCGACCATGGCTTAGTTTCGACCTCTGTGCATGGAGATATGAATGGTGATGACAGGAACATGTTTTGGAAGGGACACAGACTGCAATCAGTCTCAGGTAAATACAATGAGTAGTTCAAGCTTACTCCTAATACGCTAATTGATTCCTGGACCGTAAGATATACAATTAATTGTAATTAATAGTTTAATAGTGTTTTAAGCTTCCATGTCTGACTGTTTAATATGCCTATAATTAAAATTAACCCAAATGCTTCCTGTGTGTTTTCCAGTCATATTGCTCTCCATTACTCTGTTAACCATGATTGACTTAGTAAGCATGTCTACTCCAAGAGGGGAGAGAACTAGCTGTAAAAGTCTTCGAAAGGGAGTAAAGCTTACCAAGTTAATAAACATGACAACATCAGATCTCATAAAGACATATGTAAGTACACACTTTGTCAATTCAGCTTTTTGTAACAGTTATATATGGCACATAAAAGTAAGCCAAAAACTCTTTTATGGTCTGGCTGGATATTATATCTGAAGAGGAAATACCTTCCATTCATAAACGTATGCACATCATTTTTGGGTGTCTGCGTGTATGAAAGAGGAACATACTTCTGTTTATATATAGACAGTGAGAAAGGGTGTGATATTGTTTGATGGTATAAAATCTTAATTCTTAAAAAGTGAAAGGTTTTTAGGTAATAAATAATAGAGGTGAAGTATTTATGACTAAGTACAGAAATGTGCTAAAAAAGTAGATTTACAGATTATCCTATTTATTCCTTTATGTAGCCTTTTATCTTAGCTATATGCTAAAGCTAACTTACTAATAAAAATGCCAACAGGCCCTGAGTTGTATTCCTCGAAAGGTGGTCTAAGTCCTAATAGTCCGAAATTTGCATATTCTGTACTCCCCACGTATAGATGGGTTTCATCTCACAGTCAGGCATATCAGTGGCATTCAATACTCCCGAGGTGTAAGTATTGCTAGGTGGCTGCTCTGTGATGGACAAGTAAAGGATCTATGAACGCTCCCTGCCTTTCACCTATTAAAGGCATGAATAGGTTTTAATACCCTATTTAGGATAAGTGGCTTAAAAAATGAATGTATGGCATGAGGTAAAAACTGAATTGCTATTATTAGGTCTTAACTTAACCCACTTTGGACTTGTATTGGAGTAGTTCAAAAACTTTGTTGTACACTGCAATGAAATTCAAAACTAAACTAAAATATTTTTATAATAAATTTTCCAGGCCCAAACGAGAACTAATGAAGATCTAAAAAATCACCATTAGGATACAAGAGTTCAAGCACTTACCCATATACTTATTTGGTAAAAGTCTAATAGTCTTGGGTGTATGTTCTATCACTATATAAAGTTAACATATGGCTCCTGCTTTGTTTTTTAGCAGCTCATGCAAGGGGACTTTGCAGAGCAGTTCTGCAAAATGTCATTGAACAGCGTTCCATCGTCCAGCATTTCAGGAGAAACAACAAGTGATCGCATGTTTAATATATACACGCGTCTAAAGGAGTTCCTACCACACACAAAAAAGGTGCTGGAGCAGCAGAAAGACTTGCAGCCTCCTCAGTGTCCTTTGCTCAGCGAACTGGCTCAAGTCACACATCAAACCACTCACCTCATCAACAAGGTGAATAGTATACTGCAGATCCTGGAGCCCAACATTCCAATATTTGAGCCGCCGGCTTTACCCACCGGAATTCCCATGCCTCAAAATGTTTTTCAGCAGAAGGTATATGGCTGCGTTGTCCTGACACGACTCAATGAGTTCCTCTCTAATGTCGTTGATGAACTGAAGTTACTCAAGGACATCATGTGCACAAAAAAGCAGAAAGGCAATTGACTGCAATCTCTAAACCACTGGACACTGGAGTTTTAAAGGATTTATTTATGAAATATTTATTTTTGCAATGTCTGTTTGTAAAAAATATTTAAATGTGTGTATAGATATTTATTGAATTAATTTATTACAAAGTAAAAAAATGTATTACATTGCTATTCAAATGACTTCCAGTTGTAAGAGACTTCTTTTTAAAAATCGAACTTGTTTATCAAAAAGCTACCTTGGGTCTGAGTTTATTTCAACCAACCACTAACCTGACCTGGAAGTATTTTTTTTCTCTAGTTTAAGTTGTCTTTAGTTTGCTGTGTCATGCTTATTATTTCCCGTAACACAGAGAAACTGGATCTATAACGCACTTTGACCCAGATTAAGATTTCACTCTGCTGAGAGTCTTGTATGTTGTCACATTTGATGACATTTGACTGCTTAAGCTTTCACAAAGATTGTGATTGAAGGTGTTAGCCATACTGGCTTCTGTGGTTTAAATTTGGCCCGAATAAACTACTGAACTGAATTTAGTTTGAGTTATCTGTCTTGAGTGGAGATACTTTAGAAGACAGGAAGTGAAAGAGACGGTGATATCAGTCCTAAATGACGCATACAGCTCAACACATCAGATAGGACAGAGGAAAAAAAAAACATACTGACTCGTTGTCGCCCCGTCACAAGGTGAGTGTCTGAGAGCTTGTGCGTGCATATGAGTGTTATATGCCATGACCCAGACAACATCCTGATTTTTTTTAATACTTACAGTGAGGAAAATAAGAATTTATTTAAATAAGTATTTATACACCCTGCGACCTTTGCGACTTAGAAATCATGGTGCGTGTCCACTGGAGAGACATAATCTATAAAAAAAAAAACTGAAATCACAATGTATGAGTTTTAATGATTTATTTGTATATTATTGCTGCAAATAAGTATATGAACACCTGTGAAAATTATTGTTAATTATTGTTAATTTTAATGTATTTGGTACAGTAGCCTTTGTTTGCAATTACAGAGGTCAAACGTTTTCTGTAGTCTATCACCAGGTTTGCACACACTTTTGGCCCATTTGCAGAGATTTTGGCCCATTCCTTCACACAGATTCTGGATTCTCCACAAGGTCTGGAGACTGGCTAGGTCCCTCCAGAAGATGAAAATTTTAAACCCTTCCATGATGAAGTGGTGGGACAACTTGCAAAGTCACAAGGTGTTCAAATACTTATTTTCCTCACTGTAGATTTATCTTTATTTTTAATGAAGATGCAAACGAATTATTCAATCATTTACCAATCTTAAAGATTTATATCACATGATCTGTCTTGCCAAAATAGAAGGCAATTTGAAATCAAAATCAAAATTACCAATCTGTGCACACATTTACTATTAACACAAGGCACCATCAAAATAAACATTTGCATTTAGATTTGTATTTAGAAACAAAATCACAGTAAGTGGAGAACTAATGCCCCTTTCCATAGTCACAAGTTAATATAAAAATGGAAACATGGAAATGCATACTAGGTCAAATTTGAAGTTCCTGTTTGGACTTGTTGACATCATAAAAAACTAAACAAAAAAACTATTTATTTATTTATTTATTAACTGAGACTTAGATTTTATTAACATGAAAAGTTTGTAAAGGTATAACTAAGACAGACAAATGAGTCAGAAATGTTTTGTCAATACATCTTAGTTATAGTTTGTGTTTATAGATCATTTACTGTGTGCAAAAAAAACAAAGCCGTGTTACAAACCCTGGAGAAAACCAGGTAGCAGTATAATTTATTAATATAAAAAGTGGCAAAAAATCGTTTTCCATACACTTTCACCAGGCTTGCACACACTGGTATTTTGGCCCATTCCCCCATGCAGATCTCCTCAAGAGCAGTGATGTTTTGGGGCTGTCGCTGAGCAACACAGTTTTCAATTCCCTTCACAAATTTTTTATAGGGTTGAGGTCTGGAAACTGGCTAGGACACCCCGTACCACCTAAATGTAGGTCCCGGCGCAGGCGCGCCCCTCGCGGTAAGCGAGCACCCCATAGCGAGCCCGTGGAGCGGGGATTTGCTCCAGGTATCCGCTGTGGGGTCCTGTCGGTCCAGTGTCCCTCCGACACTCTCCGTGGACCAAGCTTACCGTCCGGATCGGTAGGTGAGTCAATTCGCTGGCGCGACTCGATTGACTCCCCCGTTTCCCACGCCGACGCGCACGCTCTAAATTTACGCGCGCGCTCTAAATTCACACGCCGACGCGCGCGCTCAAAAGTCACGCCCGCGCTCTAAATTCACGCACTGACGCGCGCGCTCTAAATTCACGTGCCAACGCGCGCTCTCCAAATTCACGCGCCAATGCACGTTCTCCCAATTCACACGGCGACGCGCGTTCTCCTAATTCATGCACCGAGTTTCAGTTCCACTGAGGCCAAAGCCAGTTACACTGAGGCCTAAGACAGTTCCACTGAGGCCGCAGCCAATTCCACAGAGGCCGAAGCCAGTTCCACAGAGGCCGAAGCCAGTTCCACAGAGGCCGATGTCAGTTTCACAGGGGCTGATGCCAGTTCCACAGAGGCCGAGGCCAGTTCCACAGAGGCCGAAGCCAGTTCCACAGAGGCCGATGTCAGTTCCACAGAGGCCGATGTCAGTTCCACAGAGGCCGAAGCCAGTTCCACAGAGGCCAATGTCAGTTCCACAGAGGCCGATGTCAGTTCCACAGAGGCCGATGCCAGTTCCACAGAGGCCGATGCCAGTTCCACAGAGGTTGATGCCTGTTTCACAGAGGCCGATGCCGGATCCGCCCAGCTCGGGGCGCCTCTTCAACCGCCCGAGGGGCGGAGAATGCTGTACAGCCTGCAACCGCCGGTCAAACGGAGAACTGTGTGCTGCCCGCCTCATCGTCTGCCGGTGAGGAAAAGAACTGTGTGCCGCCTGCCTCATCGTCTGCCTGCAAGGCAAAGAACTGTGTCCCGTCCACCCGAGGAGCAAAGAAAATTTTGCCGTCCGCCTCGTCGGCCACCCAAGGGACGAAGTACCCAGGGTTGCCCTCCGCGTCGCCCGCCGGAGAGGAGAGGATCTGCTCACGTCCGCCTCCTACCCGTTGTTGCGCCCCCCTGCGTTGGACGCTTTTGAAAAAGGGGGGCGACCTGTGAGAAGCGCGCGGCGCTTCTTTCTTGTTTTTCAGCTAATTAACTTCCATTTGTTTCTATTTAGTTAATTAACTGTTCCATTTGTCATTGGTTGTTTTGTTATCACCTGACAGGGACTTTTGTTTTATATACCCTTTGTGTCCATTCATCCCTGTCCTGGATTGTTGTCGTTTGTTTTGTGTTTGCGTGTCGGTTCATCTTTCGTGTGTTTGGCAACACTTTAATTAAACGCCTGTATTACCCTCACCTGGCAACCTGCTCCTTTCCTGCTTGGCGCGGCGAGCTCCCATTTGGCCTCCGACACGCAGGCGTAACAGGTCTTGTATGTCTTTAATTTTCTTACAATTGCTTCCATAGTTAACTTGTTCACACCGACCCGTTTGCTTATTGTAGATTCACTCCTCATAGCCTGGTGCAGGTCTACAATTTTGGCCATTGTCTGAATTTGGAGTCTGACTGTTCAAGGCTGTGGTCAGGTGTCCATTATACATATAACGAGATCAAAACGGTGCCATTAATACAGGTAACAAGTGGGGGAAAGAAGTATTTCTTAAAGAAGAAGTTACAGGTCTTTAAGAGCCAAATATCTTGCTTGATGGTGAGTATTATAGTATGAACATAGATTTGCTGTATTTGGGCCAGAACAGATAAATCAATAAAATGATATTGTATAAGTAAAATGTTTGCAGCTCAGGTGTTGGGGTGTTGGGCTATCAATCTGAAGATTGTGGGTTTAAATCCTATGTCCATTGAAGTTACAAATGTGGGGGCTGTTTTATTATGGTTGACCCTGTTACTTGTAAGCCAAAAAAATAGATGAAAAATTCAAAGTTACAAAAAACTCAGCCACTTTACTATTCACCTGCCTTGTTTATTCCATCTTGTTCCTTTTATCATAGATGCACTTTGAAGTTTAGCAATTACAGACTGCAGTATGTTTCTATGTACCCAAAGGTTTCACTAATTATTTGCTAACGTCTTCGAGTCTTCAGTTTCAATATAAAACTTATATATACACTTTTATAGCTTTCGGTAAGACAGTAATATGTGTGAGAAAACATAACAGGAAAATTAATCTTAAGCATGTGAATTCACAGCTGTATACTGCTGTTTGTAACAAGCATGTTTTCATTCTTTTAGAGTGTTGAACTATTACCATTGTGAACTAAAATATTGTGTACATCTGCCAAACCAAAGTTGAATCTGTTAAGCGCAACATTGAATTGCATACCTAATACATTTTTGGTAATATAAATAAGTAAGCAGTATATAGACATAATACTATTTAACACCTTCGGAATCCTTTGTAGATGTACTTAGATGTTTACAAATGTTCGAAAAGGGCTTTATAACCCAAATGACAAAATGCATTATATTTAACTATTACCAAACTATTGTAGAGACCATGTATAATGACTAGCAATGGATTATAAAAGCTCTTTGGAGACTTTAGGTAAAGTAAAATTATTTTGTTTAATTGTAAGAATGTCATTAGAATTCAAAGTGTATATTACACTGCACTGTCAATTTGTGTTCTCTCTCGCTCTCTTACTTTTTTAATAGTTTTCTTTTGCTGTCCACTGTATTTTACTCTTGGATAGAGTATAATTGGTTTACTCTGAAAATTTACTAAAAACGTCACTCTACTATGAGCTTAAATACAATAAAAAAATCAAAGAAAATAAATGTCTAAAATTATGCTGTAAAAGTAAATGTGATTCTTTAGAAATTCAGGTGGGGATTTTATCAGACAATGCTTATCACGTACTGTAGAAAACAGAGAAAAACTGTGGGGAAAAAGAAAGAAAAAGAATGAAAAGAAAAAGGCTTGTTTTAATGTGAAACAGAAAGGAGGGCAGTGGGTAAGGGGATACCCCCCTCCCAAAAGCATCTTAGTGAGACTAAGCTTGCCATTTCTTGTGCAAACTTACTTTAAAGTGGCATTTTTTATTTTCCACAAACAACAAGTAGCAAGAAGGGGGTTGATTTTTTTTTTTATATAAAACCAACCTCAAAGACAATGATGATAAATTGCTAAGTGTTACCGGAATGTGCTGTAATACAAGGGCATGATTCACACCTGTGTTATTCCCTCTGCTTTAGTTTTATCATAAGTAAATATAAAATAAAATAAGTTAAGAGAAGTAATAATTCAGCATGCTTATACAATAAAAAAACAAAGCTTGTAAGATAGTCTTTTAAACTATTATTTATATGCAACTAAAATTCAAATAATTTATGAAGTGTTTTGTTCTCAAATAGGCCTAAACAACAGTCAAGAATACTCTATTAATTACTCTAAAATTATTTTAATCAGCAATTGTCAGTAAAATAGTATTGCAATTATTTAAGTAGCACAACCTTCAGTGTCATCATTTGCTTTTCAAGTTATGCCACAGTACATTTGCCATGGGGGTTAAAGTAAAATGACAAAGTGATCTATTTCACCTATTGTACTTAAACACAGACGAATTTGTCCTCCACATTTAACCCATCTGTGCAGTGAAACAAACATATATACACACACTGAGTAAAATGAGCACACATGCCCGGAGGGATAGGCAGCCCTGTACACAGTGCCGATTGAAGTTGGGTGCCTTGCCCAAGGGCACCAAACTTGGGACCTTCAGTTCACAAGGCTGGTCACTTAAACACAAGCCCACAACTGGGTTGAGGGATGGTGGCAAGAAAAAGCATAATTTATTAATTTTATAATAGTTTACACAAAAGTTACCATGCTTTAGACTTAATTATCTATAAGCTTTTATGAAAAATGGCTATGATGTAGCTTTTTCGTGTTTCTGCTTTACAGTAAGAAAATGCCTTATTCAGTTCCCAGGTGGGAAAAACAGGTCCTTTCTGTGTGAATTTTGTGGTCTCTGGTTTGCTTCCAAAACATTTAAGTAATTAATTTACAGCAGGTGAAATAAGTATTGAACACGTTACCCTTTTTCTCAGTAAATATATTTCTAGAGGTGTTATTGACATGAAATTTTCACCAGATGTCGGTAACAATCCAAGTAATCCACACATACAATGACATCAAACCATAGATGTCCAGAAATTAAATTATGTGTAATTATGTGGAATGGCACAGGGAAAAAGTATTGAACACGGTTACTGAAATTTATTTAATACTTTGTACGAAAGCCTTTGTTGGCAATGACAGCTTTAAGACACCTCCTGTATGGAGAAACTAGTCGCATGCATTGCCCAGGTGTGATTTTGGCCCATTCTTCCACACAAACAGTTCTGAAATCTTGAAGGTTTTGTGGGCCTCTTCTATGAACTCTGATCTTTAGTTCTTTCCATAGATTTTCTATTGGATTCAA
>JAOUQT010321255.1:0-14144 GCA_025769995.1 Xyliphius kryptos | reverse complement strand
CAAATTTTAACACGTGTAGACTCGTTCTTTCCGTCTGACTGAGTGGTTATTCGTTTGTATCCACAAAAAGAAATGATCAAGACTTTAAGAACAGACTTTAGCCACATCACCAATCAAAATAATAAGTTTATACTTTTGCATTGCATTGCTTTGAATTTTCAGCAAACTCTTTTTAGTTTAATTAATTATGTACATTTTATACAGTTGCCTTAGATTTCAATGACAATAAGAAACCTATATTAAACATTGAAGCTTTTTTTTATTGTATTTGGGCTATTTTGCATAATTTTATTTAATTTCCTTATTTGTAAACAATCACTAATTAGTTTTACACTTTTGTAGCTAATGTCTGGTTTTAATAAACAAAGTTTTCTATTAATAAACAAAATAATTCGTTTTTTCTATTGCTAAGTTTCAGCAAACTCTTTTTAGTTTGCTTGATTCTTTACAGTTGCCTTAGATTTCAATATCAATAACTGACATATAATAAACATTGCAGCTTTTTTTTAATTGTATTTAGGCTATTTAGCTTAATTTCCTTACGTGTAAACATTCCATTCACTCATTGGTCTTTAGACTATTGTGAAAAAACCCAATGCCAAATTTTAATAAACAAAGTTTTCTATTAACAATCAAAATAATTAGTTTATTCTATTTAATTGCATTGCTAAGTTGTAGCAAACTCTTTTTAGTTTGCTTAATTCTGAACAGTTGCCTTGGATTTTTATGTCAATAACTAACCTATATTAAACGTTGCAGCTTTTTTTTTAAATTGTATTTAGGCTATTCTGCTTAATTTTAATTGATTTCCCTATTTGTAGACAATCACTCATTAGTTTTATACTATTGTGAAAAAACAAACGCCTGGTTTTAAATGAACAAAGTTTTCTATTAACAATCAACATAAAAGTTTATACTAATGCATTGCATTGCAATGCTAAGTTTTAGCAAACTCTTTTTAGTTTTCTTGATTCTGTAAATTTGCCTTGGATTTCAATATCAGTACCTAACCTAAACGTTGCAGCTTTTTTCATTAAATTTAGGCTATTTTGCTTGATTTCAATTGATATCCTTACTTGTAAACAATCACCCATTAGTTTTAATCTATTTTATTAAAACCGAATATCTGGTTTAAATAAACAAAGTTTTTTATAATTAATAAAAATAATTAGTTTATACTATTGCATTGCATTGCTAAGTTTTAGCAAACTCTTTTTAGTACATTTTGTACAGTCGCCTTAGATTTCAATATTAATAACTAACCTATATTAAACGTTGCAGCTTTTTTCATTGTATTTAGGCTATTCTGCTAAATTTCTTCAGCTGTAAACATTCACTTATTGGTCTTTACACTATTGTGAAAAAAAACTTAATCCCTGGTTTTAATTAACAAAGTTTTCTTTTAATAATCAAAATAATTTGTTTATACTATTTTATTGCATTGCTAAGTTTCAGCAAACTCTTTTTAGTTTGCTTGATTCTGTACAGTTGCCTTAGATTTCAATGTGAAAAACTAACCAATAATAAACGTTGCAGCTTTTTTTGATGTATTTAGGCTATTCTGCTTTATTTCAATTGATTTCCTTACTTGTAAACAATCACTCATTAGTTTTAACACTATTGTGGAACCTAATGCCTGGTTTTAATAAACTAAGTTTTCTATTAACAATTAAAACAATTAGTTTATACAATTGCATTGCTAAGTTTTGGCAAACTCTTTTTAGTTTGCTTCATTCTGTACTTTTTATACAATTTTCTTAGATTTTAATATCTATACCTAGCCTATATTAAACGTTACATCTTATTTAATTGTAGTAAGGCTATACGAATATACGTATATACGAAAAATGTACTGGTTTACACTATTGTGAAACTATGATTAATTGCTTTTTCTAAAAAAAAACTTCTGTATTTGACTTTGTTGTTTACTTTTGAAAAAGTCTGCTTGGGTTTCAATAATTTCTTTACTTGTAAACAATCACTCTCATTAGTTTAAAAAAAATTGTTAAAAACCTACTGCCTGGTTTTAATAAACAAAGTTTTCTATTAACAATAAAAATAATACGTTTATACTATTGCATTGCATTGCTAAGTTTTAGCAAACTCTTTTTAGTTAGCTTTGATTTTGTAGATCCTATACAGTTGCCTTAGATTTCAATGTTAATGTTAACTTTTTTTATTGTATTTATTCTTTTCTGCTTAATTTCAATTAAATTCCTTATTTGTAACTCCTAATGTCTGGTTTTAATAAACAAAGTTTTCTATTTACAATCAAAATAATTAGTTTATACTATTGCATTGCATTGCATTGCATTGCTAAGTTTCAGCAAACTCCTTGTAGTTTGCTTGATTCTGTACATTCTATACAATTGCCTTAGATTTCAATGTCAGTACCTAAACCATATTAAACATTGCATCTTTTTTCATTGTATTTAGGCTATTCTGCTTATTTCAATTGATTTTATTACTTGTAAACAATCACTCATTAGTTTTTACTCTATTGTGAAAAAACCTAATGCCTGGTTTTAATAAACAAAGTTTTTTATTTACAATCAAAATAATTTCATATTATTGCATTGCATTGCTAAATTTCAGCAAACGCTTTTTAGTTTGCTTGATTATGTACAGTTGCGTTAGATTTCAATTTTAACACCTAACCCATAATAAACGTTGCAGCTTTTTTTTTATTGTATTTAGGCTATTCTGCTTAGTTTTCTTACTTGTAAACATTCACTCATTGGTTTTTAAACTATTGTGAAAACACACAATGCCTGGTTTTAATAAACAATGTTTTCTATTAACAATCAAAATAATTAGTTTATACTATTTTATTACATTGCTACGTTTCAGCAAACTCTTTTTAGTTTGCTTGATTCTGTACAGTTGCCTTAGATTTCAATTTCAAAAACTAACCTTTATAAAACGTTGCAGCCTTTTTTATTTTATTTAGGCTATTCTGCTAAATTTTCCTACTTGTCAATCTCTAGTTTTTACACTATTGTGAAAAAACTTAATGCCTGAATTTAATAAAGAAAAATTTCTAATAACTATCAAAATAATTGGTTCATACTATTGCATTGCATAAGTTTCAGCAAACTCTTTTTAGTTTCCTTAATTCTGTACAGTTGCCTTAGATTTCAATGTCAGTACCTAAACTATACTAAACCATATCGGCTATTCTGCTTATTTCAATTGATTTTATTACTTGTAAACAATCACTTATTAATTTGGTTTTATAAAACTAAAGATTGCTAATAACAATAAAAATTATTTAATTCATTCTTTCATTATCTTCCGCTTTTTTCTGTTGTGAGGGTGCCTATCCAGGAGGGAGCGTGCATGGCAGGTACACCCAGGAAAGGGCGCAAATCCATCGCTGGGTAATCAAAATAATTAGGTCATATTATTTCATTTCATTGCATTGCTGGGTTTTAACAAACTCTTTTTGGTTAGCTTGATTCTTTAATTTCTATACAGTTTTCTTAGATTTCAATGTCAAGACCTAAAATATTTAAAACGTTGCATCTTATTTAATTATATTTAGGCTATTCTACTTAATTTTAATAACCTTTATACATTTTGATTAGTACTGTAATTATATGGTGTACTAAGAGTACCAATGTGTACATTACTATATTTGAAAATTGTACTGGTTTACACTATTGTTAAACTATGATTTATTGCTTTTTCTGAAGAAACTTTTCTGTATTTGTGAACAATCACTCTCATTAGTTTAACACTATTGTTAAAAACCTACTGCCTGGTTTTAATAAACAAAGTTTTCTATAAACAATCAAAATAATAAGTTTATACTATTGCATTGCATTGCATTGAAGTTTTAGCAAAATCTTTTTAGTTTGCTTGATTCTGTACATTCTATACAAATGCCCTAGATTTCAATGTCAGTACCAAAACTATGTTAAACGTTGCAGCTTTTTTTAAATTGTATTTAGACTATTCTGCTTGATTTTAATTGATATACTTACTTGTAAACATTCACTTATCGGTGTTACCACTATTGTGTAAAAACCCAATGCATAAACAAAGTTTTCTATGAACAATCAAAATAATAAGTTTATTACTTAGCATTGAAGTTTCAGCAAACTCTTTTTGATTTGCCTGATTTTGTACTTTCTATACAGTTTCCTTAGATTTTAATGTCAATACCTTAACTATATTAAACGTTGCATCTTATTTAATTGTTTTTAGTTATTCTACTTAACTTAAATAACCTTTATACATTTTGATTAGTACTTTAGTTATAATAGTGTACTTAGAGTACCAATGTGTACATAAAATGCAGGGTTACTTTGGGGAGTTAATAAAAGCTAAGCGGGTGTACTCTAATTCAGTAAAGAGATGGGTACCCATTTTAAACCTAATTGAAAGGTTAATAGTTTTTACTTTTATTTGTTTTTTTTCTTATTTAATTTCCTACTCTTTACTATTTAATGGTTAAGTTTACCCAGAATAGCTTAAGATACTAAGCCTAGATGTTGTTGCCTGACAATATTGGCAATATTATGCTTTGTTATTGGGCTGGGTCATCTTATTGTTCAGCCTGGGGAACAAACTTGAGTGTTTAAAATAGTTGATTCTTAAGTTCAAGATAAGCTTTGAAGGTGTTAAGAAACACAATCGAAGAGGAAATGCAGGTTTACTTTGGTATTCAGAAAAAAGCCAAGCGGGGGTGCTCTAGTTCAGTGAAAGAATGAACTACTTAACTACTTAACCACTTGTTTATGGTCAAGTTTACCCAAAATAGCTTAAGATACTAGGCCTAGATGGTGTTGCCTGACAATAGAGGCATTATTATGCTTTGTTATTGGGCTGGGTCAGCTTGTTGTTTGGTTGGGGGACCTAATCTGAATTTAAGAGATTAAAACTTTTTTTTTCAGATGAAAATAAGCTTAAAAGGTGTTTTATAAAACAGCCAAAAAGGCAATGCAGGGCTACTGTGGTACACAGATAAAAGCTAAGCGGGTGTGCTCTAGTTCAGTATGAGCACAATATTTGGGAACCCTAATTTAAACCCAATTTAAAGGTGAATAGTTTTCACTTTTATTTGTTTTTTTTTCGCTTATTTAATTTCTTACTCACTTACTCGCTCGCTTACTCACTTTTTAATAGTTAAGCTTACCCAAAATAGTTTAAAATAATAGGCCTAGATGATGTTACCTGACAATATGGGCAATATTATGCTTTGTTCTTGGGCTGGGTCATTTAAGTGTTTGGCTAGGGGACCTTATCTGAACTTAAGTGTTTTAAAATACTTGACTTTTTAGTTAAAGATAAGCTTTGAAGGTGTTTAGTAACACAACCAAAGAGGCAATTGCATGTTTACTTTGGGATACTGAAAAAAGCCAAGCATGTGTGCACTACTTCAGTGAAAGGATGGGCGCTGAATTTGGGAACCTCAATTTAAACCTTATTGAAAGGTTAATAGTTTTTAATTTGACTAATTTTATTTCTTTCTTACTCACTCACTCGCTCGCTCGCTCACTAATTTGTTAATAATTAAGTTTACTCAAAATAGCTTAAGATACTAGGCCTAGATGGTGTTTCCTGACAATATAAGCAATATTATGCTTTGTTATTGGGTCATCTAAGTGTTTGGCTGGAGGACCTAATCTAAACTTTAGAGTTTAAAATACTTGATATTTTAGCTGAATATAAGCTTTGAAGGTGTTTTATAACACAGCCAGAAGGGCAATGCAGGGTTACTGTGGCACACTGATAAAAGCTAAGCGGGTGATCTCTAGATCAGTGAATAAATAAGCACAATATTTGGGAATCTGAATTTAAACCTAATTTAAAGATGAATATTTTTTACTGTTATTTGTTTTTTTACTTTTTTAATTACTTACTCACCCACTCGCTCGCTCACTCACTTACTTGTTAATGGTTAAGTTTACTCAAAATAGCTTAAGATACTAAGCCTAGATGGTGTTGCCTGACAATATAGACATTATTATGCTTTGTTATTGGGCTGGGTAATCTTATTGTTTGGTTGGGGACCTAATCTGAATTTTAGAGTTTAAAATACTTGATGTTTCAGCTGAATATAAGCCTTGAAGGTATTATATAACACATCCAAATTGGCAATGAGGGTTACTGTGGTACACTGATGAAAGCTAAGCGGGTGTGCCCTAGTTCAGTGAGTAAATGAGCACAATATTTGGGAACCTCAATTTAAACGTAATTGAAAGGTTAATATTTTTTTATTTTACTCATTTAATTTTTTACTCACTTACTTGCTCGCTCACTCACTTGTTAATGGTTAAGTTTACCCAAAATAGCTTAAGATATTAGGTCCAGTTATTGGGCTGGGTCATTTTAGATGGTGACCTAGATGGTGTTGCCTGACAATATAGACATTATTATGCTTTGTTAATGGGCTGGGTAATCTTATTGTTTGGTTGGGGGACCTAATCTGAACTTTAGAGTTTAAAATACCTGATGTTTCAGCTGAATATACGCTTTGAAGGTATTTTATAACATATCCAAATTGGCAATGCAGGGTTACCGTGGTACACTGATAAAAGCTAAGCGGTTGTGTTCTAGTTCAGTGAAAGGATGAGCACAATATTTGTGAACCCTAATTTAAAGGTGAATATTTTTCACTTTTATTTGTTTTTTTTACTTGTTAAATTTCTTAATCACTTTCTCGCACGCTTACTTACTTGTTAATGGTTAAGTTTACCCAAAATAGCTAGATGGTGTTGCCTGACAATACAGGCAATATTATGCTTTGTTTTTGGGCTGCGTCATCTAAGTGTTTGGCTGGGGGACCTTATCTGAACTGTAGTGTTTTAAAATACTTGATTTTTCAGCTGAATATAAGCTTTGAAGGTTTTTTATAAGACAACCAAAGCGGCAATGCAGGGTAACTGTGGTACTCTAATGAAAGCTAAGCGGGTGTGCTCTAGTTCAGTGAAAGAATGAGCACAATATTTGGGAACCTTAGTTTAAACCTAATTTAAAGGTGAATAGTTTTCACTTTTTTTTTTTTTTTTTTTACTTATTTAATTTCTTACTCGCTCGCTTACTCACTTTTTAATGGATAAGCTTACCCAAAATAGCTTAAGACACTAGGCCTAGATGGTGTTGCCTGACAATATGGGCAATATTATGGTTATTGGGCTGGGTCATCTAAGTATTTGGCTGGGGGACCTTATCTGAACTTTAGTGTTTTAAAATACTTGATTTTTTAGTTAAAGATGAGCTTTGAAGGTTTTTAGCGACACAACCAATGTGGCAATGCAGGGTTACTGTGGTACACTGATGAAAATTAGGCGGGTGTGCCCTAATTCAGTGAGTAAATGAGCACAATATTTGGGAACCTCAATTTAAACGTAATTAAATGGATAATAGTTTTTTATTTTACTTATTTAATTTCTTACTCACTTACTTGCTCGCTCACTCATTTGTTAATGGTTAAGTTTACCCAAAATAGCTTAAGATACTAGGCCTAGTTATTGGGCTGGGTCATTTTAGTGTTTGGCTAGGGAACCTAATCTGAACTTTAGTGTTTAAAATACTTTTTTTTAATTAAAGATAAGTTTTGAAGGTGTTTAGTAACACAACCAAAAAGGAAATGCATGTTTACTTAGGGATACTAAAAAAAGCCAAGCGGGAACAACTAGTTCAGTGAAAGGATGGGCTCTGAATTAAGAAACCTCAATTTAAACGTAATTGAAAGGTTAATAGTTTGTAATTTTACGAATTTCATTCCTTACCTACTCACTCGCTCGCTTACTTATTTGTTAATGGTTAAGTTTACCCAAAATAGCTTAAGATACTAGGCCTAGATGGTGTTGCCTGACAATATAGGCAATATTATGCTTTGTTATTGAGCTGGGTCATCTTATTGTTTGGCTCGGGGACCTAATCTAAACTTTAGAGTTTAAAATACTTGATTTTTTAGCTGATAATAAGCTTTAAATGTGTTTTATAACACAGCCAAAGGGGCAATGCAGGGTTACTGTGGCACACTGATAAAAGCTAGGCGGGTGTGCTCTAGTTCAGTGAAAGGCTGAGCTCAATATTTGGGAACCCTAATTTAAAAAGTTGAATAGTTTTCACTTTTATTTTTTATTTTTTTTTACTTATTTAATCTCTTACTCAGCTTAAGATACTAGGCCTAGATGGTGTTGCCTGACAATATGGGCAATATTATGCTTTGCCATTGGGCTGGGTCATCTTAGTGTTTGGCTGGGGCACAAACACTAAGATTTAATTCCTTACTTACTCACTTACTCGCTCACTCACTCATTTGTTAATGGTTAAGTTTACCCAAAATAGCTTAAGATACTAGGCCTAGATGGTGTTGCCTGACAATATAGGAAAATTATGCTTTGTTATTGGGCTGGGTCATCTTATTGTTTTGCTCGGGGACCTTATCTAAACTTTTGAGTTTAAAATAATTGATATTTTAGCTGAATATAAGCTTTGAAGGTGTTGTATAACACAGTCAAAGGGGCAATGCAGGGTTAATGTGGCACACTGATAAAAGCTAAGCGGGTGTGCTCTAGTTCAGTGAATAAATAAGCACAATATTTGGGAACATGACTTTAAACCTAATTTAAAGGTGAATAGTTTTTACTGTTATTTGTTTTTTTACTTTTTTAATTTCTTACTCGCCCACTCGCTCGCTCACTCACTCACTTGTTAATGGTTAAGTTTACCCAAAATAGCTTAAGATACTAAGCCTAGATGGTGTTGCCCGACAATATAGACATTATTATGCTTTGTTATTGGGCTGGGTAATCTTGTTGTTTGGTTGGGGAACCTAATCTTAACCTTAGAGTTTAAAATACTTGATGTTTCAGCTGAATATAAGCTTTGAAGGTATTTTATAACACATCCAAATTGGCAATGAGGGTTACTGTGGTACACTAATGAAAGCTAAGCGGTTTGAACAGGAATAGACTGCTCTCCTTGAAAATGTTGAAAAAGTTTAAACCCTCGTTCCGCTACACTCGTTTTTCAGAAGGAAAAAATCCCATCCTCTTTGAATGGGGAGCATTTTTTTAGACCCCTGTAACTCTGTCAATTTTCGAGCTACGGCCACGAAATTCGCCATGGACCAATTACGGACAGATCGATTACGGACCGATTATGGACAGATCGCACTCATCCCTCTCTTTCTATCGCTCTTTGAAAATAACTTCAATGTTAACAAAAAAAAATTCAAACGGTATCTCCTTGCTCATTTTTTGAGATATCGAAACGGTTCGAACACCAAAACATCCGGCTTGTTTGAGAGAATGGCCATCCCATTCGGATAGTGGATCCGTTTATCCCTCCATCCGCTACACTCGTTTTTCGGAGGAAAAAAATCCTATCCGCTTTGAATAGGGAAAAATTCAAACTGCCGTAACTCGGTCAGTTTTCGCGCTACGATCACGAAATTCGGCATGGACGAGACCCGTCTTGTCCGATAACGGAAAGATTGCACTCATCCCTCTCTTTCTATCGCTCTTTGAAAATCACTCCTTTTATGCAAATGAGATCAAGCTAGAGTGCGTGATGTCACTCCACTCTAGCTTTCAGTGGAAATTGGCACAATTCAACTTTTCTCCAAACAAACTCTTATAAAACCTGTATACTTTAACCTAGAAACACCATTTACATTTTAAATGGTAGGGATTTTCCCCCTTTATGACATATCAAAAGACATTGACGTTTGAATGTTTATTTTTGGAGTTATGATCCTTTGTTTGGCACTAGGCACCTAAATCTCTCCCATTAACTGCCATGTTAAATTGAGAAAATAAGAATCGGCTTTTAGAAAATTTTCATATGTTTTTAACTCATTATAAATCAGAAACCGCTTTGTCTATCTAAACAATTATTTGTCAAAGTAAAAAGACAGATCTCCTCCCTTGAAAAAATGTTTCGGCTAAAGGGATAGGTGAAAGCGTTATGAGCATCTGTTCGGGGCATGTGTTTTTCAAAATTCTCTCCCATTAACTCCCATGTCAAATTGAGAACATCTAAATCAGCTTTTTCAAGAACAAACTCATAAAAATTTTATCTTTTCACCTAGAAACACCAAATTAATTTTAAACGGTAGGGATTTTTCCCCTTTATGACTTATCAGAAGGTCTTATCGTTTGAATTTTCGTTTTTGGAGTTACGGCCCTTTATTCGGCACTAGGCACCAAAAATTATGAGAAAATCAACATCACTTTTTTCTGAATTTTCATATGTTTCTAACTCGTCATAAATCAGAAACCGAGACATGAATATATAACTAATGTCTGAAATTATTGGCAATTGACAGCGGGGAATTGTGCGCTACATATCCACAGTTTCTTTAGGAAGTGCATTTTCTAGTTTAATTTCTTACTCGCCCACTCGCTCGCTTACTCACCTGTTAATGGTTAACTTTACCCAAACTAGCTTAAGATATTAGGCCTAGATGGTGTTGCCTGACAATACAGGCAATATTATGCTTTGTTATTGGGCTGGGTCATCTTAATATTTGGTTGGGGGACCTAATCTGAACTTTAGATTTTAAAATACTTTATTTTTTTTGTTAAAGATAAGCTTTGAAGGTGTTTAGTAACACAACCAAAGAGGCAATGCATGTTTACTTTGGGATACTAAAAAAAAAAGCCAAGCGGATGTGCACTAGTTCAGTGAAAGGATGGGTGCCGAATTTAGGAACCTCAATTTAAACCTAATTAAAAGGTTAATAGTTTTTAATTTGACTAATTTTATTTCTTACTCGCCACCTCGCTCGCTCACTCACCTGTTAATGGTTAAGTTTACCCAAAATACTAGGCCTAGATGGTGTTGCCTGACAATATGGGCATTATTATGTTTTGTTATTGGGCTGGGTCAGTTTAGTGTTTGGCTGGGGGACCTAATCTGAATTTAAGTGTTTAAAATAATTGTTTTTTTAGTTAAAGATAAGCTTTGAAGGTGTTTTAAAACACAACCAAAGAGGCAATGCAGGTTTTTTCGGGATACTTAAAAAAGCCAAGTGGGTGTGCATTAAAAAAATTGACTGTGCCTCACCTTGGAAATCTAAGGACATTTTTTTATAGGCACTGAATACTGGATGTAATAAAAAAATGCAAAACACTTGAAGAATACGTTTTACATACTATGTTAGGCTCCAAACCTCTTATGTACGTTTTTTTCATGTTATTTATATCATTTTACATGCCAGCGCGCTATTAATCTGATCCTGGCCCCGTTTTCCCACCAGTCAAATATCAGTTACCAATAAGGCCCACAAGTTAAAGCAATTAGAATTATGGTTAAAGCTAAGAAGGTGTGGTCTAGTTCAGTAAAGCAATGGACAACGTTTTTAAAAAAACGGTTCAAACCTAATTTAAAGGCTTTTTAGAAATTTATTTTTTATTTACTCATTCATTTGTTACTGTTAATGTTTTCTTAAAAGCGCTTAAGTTTCTAGTCCTAGATGACATTGCCTAATATAGGCAATATTATGCTTAATTTGCTGGCAGGGTCATCTGAGTGTCTAACTAGGGGACCCAATCTTAACTTTTTTTATTAGAATACTATATTTTTAAGCATAAGATAAGCTTTGATTGGGTTGTCTAATACAACCAGACTGGCAATCAATTGATTTTTTATGGTAATGGTTAAACTTCAGCAGGTGTGCTCTAGTTCAGTGAATCAACTGAACAGCAAAGCAAGAGGACGGTGAGTGTTAAATGTGTAGTAAATTATCAGAAACATTTTCAGGTTTTAAAGAATGCAAATTGTTCAGCCCTGTACAACGATGCAAAAAACGTGGGCCCAAATCAGATTCGGACCTGGATCCACCACTAAGCTACCGCTTCCTCCGCCAGAGAAGGCACTCTGTTTATTTTTGTAAGTCGTTTGCACATCATGAAAAAATAGACTGTGCCTAACCTTGAAAAACTAATTAACAAAGATATGGTAAGCAAGTTAAAGAAAATAACCAAGTCTTTTAGTTCAATTTTATTTGCACTGAATACTGCATGTATAATTAATAATGCAAAAAACTTAAAGAATTAGATTTACAAATCCATGTTAGTAACCAAACATCTTATGTAAGTTTTTCCATGTCATTTATATCATTTCACACGCCAGCACGCTATTTATATGATCCCGGCCCAGCCCTTCCATCAGCCAAATTTAAGTTACTAATAAGACCCACGAGTCAAAGCATTTAGAATAATGGTTAAAGCTAAGGAGGTGTGGTCTATTTCAGTGTAGCAATGGACAACATTTTTTTAAAAATCAGTTCAAACCTAATTTAAAGGCTAAAACTTTTCCTTTTTATACATTTCTTACTTATTTAGTCATTCCTGTTAATGTTTTCCTAAAATCGCTTAAGCTTCTATTGCTAGATGGTGTTGCTTGATAATGTAGGCCATATTATGCTTCGTAAGTTGGTAGGGTCATGTGTCTGGCTGGATGACCTAATCTTAAATGTATTCTTTAGAATACTATATTTTTTATCTTAAGATAAGCATTGATGTGGTGTCTAATAAAACCAGACTGGCAATAGATTGATTCTTTATGGTAATGGTTAAACTTAAGCAGGTGTGCTCTAGTTCAGTAAATAAACCAAAGAGCAAAGCAAAGTGAGTGTCGAGTGTGCAGTAAGAAGTTTAAAAACAACTACTTTTACAAAGGTCGGATTAGCGTTGGTATGTTTGAAATGATCAGAAACACTTGCAGTTTTTAAATAATGCAATTTAGTGAGACTATACCACGAAGCATGTAAACTACTCTGGCATGTACTGAATGCAAGAAGAGGTAGCAGCCTCACAGAGGTGATGGATACGTTTTAGACTCAGTAAAAAAATAGTGATTAATCGCGGTTCAGAGCTACATAAGAAAGTGGGCTTCATATTTACATTTGAATTGGCAACTTATTTTGCTTGATTTCAATAAATTGTCTTACTTGTGAACGATCACATTAATCAAATTTAACACTATTGTGAAAAATACCTAGTTTTAATAAACAAAGTTTTATGTTCACAAACAAAATAAAAGTTTATACTATTGCATTGCATTGCTAAGTTTTAGCAAACTCTTCTTAGCTTGATTCTGTACAGTTGTCTTAGATTTTAATGTTAGTACCTAACCTATATTAAACGTGGCAACTTTCTTTATTGTATTACGGCTATGTTGCTTAATTTTAATAAATTTCCATACTTGTGAACAATCACTCATTAGTTTAATAACTATTGTGAAAAATACCTAATGCCTGGTTTTAAAAAAAACAAGTTTTCTTTTAACAATCAAAAAAATGATTTTATACTTTGCATTGCTAAGTTTAAGCAAACTCTTTTTAATTTGCTTGATTCTGTACAGTTGCCTTAGATTTCAATGTCAGTAATTAACCTAAAAAAAACGTTGCAGCTTTGTTTATTGTATTTAAGCTTTTTTGCTTATTTTCAAATAATTTCTTTACTTGTGAACAAGCCGTCATTCGTTTTAACACTATTGTAAAAAAAAACTAATGTCTGGTCTTATTAAACAAAGTTTTCAATTAAGAATAAACAAAATAAGTTTAAACTATTGCAGTGCATCGCATTGCTAAGTTTCAGCAAACTCTTTTTAGTTTGCTTGATTCTGTACAGTTGCCTTAGATTTCAATGTCAGTGATTAACCTAAAATAAACGTTGCAGCTTTGTTCATTGTATTTCGGCTATTTTGCTTATTTTCAATAAATTTCTTTACTTGTGAACAAGCAGTCATTAGTTTTAACACTTTTGCAAAAAAAAACCTAATGGCTGGTTTTAATAAACAAAGTTTTCAATGAACAATCAAAATAATTAGTTTAAACTATTGCATTGCATTGCTAAGTTTCAGCAAACTATTTTTAGTTTGCTTGATTCTGTACAGTTGCCTTAGGTATTGATATTAGTACTTTACCCATCTTAAACATTGCAGGTTTTTTTTCGTACTAGGGCTATTTTGCTTAATTTCAATAAATATCCTTACTTAAGAACAATTACTCTTTAGTTTTAACACAATTGTAAAAAAAACCTAATGTCTGGTCTTATTAATTAAAGTTTTCAATTACCAATAAACAAAATAAGTTCAAAGTATTGCAGTGCATCGCATTGCTAAGTTTCAGCAAACTCTTTTTAGTTTGCTTGATTCTGTACAGTTGCCTTAGATTT
>JAOUQT010321246.1:0-14144 GCA_025769995.1 Xyliphius kryptos | reverse complement strand
CAACCCTGTGTTCTGACCCCAACCAAGTTGGGATACCTGTAAGTCGCTTTGGATAAAAGCGTCTGCTAAATAACTAATTGTAATTGTAATTGTAATTGTAACTGATCAGGTTGAAGCTCAGCATAAAAATCAGCTAAGTTCCTGATTGTACATTAACCTATTAATTAAATGTTTTGTCTTTGATCTCTCAGCCATTATTCAGGAAGATAATAACATTATTCATAAATCATAAAACTGTGAAAAATGGGTTTAAAAAGCAATACATATATATAAACAGTATATATAATAAACACTTGAAACTTCAAACTAAAGATTAATATAATTGCGGTAACATTTAAATATTATGCTGCTATCTACTGGAAAGAGCAACAACTGTAGGCTAATTATTTTTTTAAACAGGTTAATACCTGGGATCCAACAGCAGGAAAAGTTACACCCTGTTCCCGTAAATTTTTTATCATTGCAGAAATAAGGCTTAGCTGGGGGTCGTTCCTAAAGTCTTCAGCCCATTCAACCATGAGGGCTTTAAGTTTCTCACACACCTTAGGGTGGCCCTGTAGGAATGATAAAGAATAAACATCAGTCAGAAATGGTTAACCAGGAACAAAGGCCAAATCAGTGTTAAGACTTACCTTGTTTAAGACGTTGCTAACTTCACTGGCAAACTCTCGAGAGCAGACCTCCAGATGGAAGATTTTTCCACAGTTAGATACACAAGCACCTAATAACTAGGCAAGAAATATTGACGTTAGCAAGATGGTCACACATTTTATGGCTGCACTAATACTGATAGCATTACTGGTTAAATTCTGTGTAAATATACTCGTAATACACTGTATGCAATTATCACACAAGGTGTTTTCGAGTATCCATTTTACTGTTGAAGGCCTACATTGGTCTTGGTCACTCCAAAATTTAAATAAACCTGAAACCGTAACATTTCAAAAAGTAAAAGTAAGATTTTGGCTTTCATTAAAGAATGTGTGTGCGCACCCATGTTGGGCAACTATTAGAATGCAAATTTATTATGCAATTAAATTAAATAAAAAAATCTAACCAGCAATTTCTATCTTTTAAAATTAGAGTAAAAAACAAACAATTTAAAATTAACATTACTGACAGACAATAAAATCAGTGACCGCTATAGACACCAATCTTTTCAAAAACAGTCATAAACCTTTTATTCATTAAGTCTAGTTTGTTATCGTTAAGGTATTTACAATCTTGCCATGCAGTGAAGGACTTAGAAGACACTTTCTTCAAGCAGTGTTGAAGAGAAGCGTCCTAAAACTTGCAGTAATCTTGAGAGTTGATTTTGAATCCACCCTCAACCCGAAATGGTTCAAAACTAGCTGTTGCTAATCTCATCATTCCATTAAATGGTTAAAAAAATCTTTACACATTTTCTGACTTAATCTTGATTTTTCAAAGTGCATTTTGTTTAGTGGTCAGGTTTAAACCTTCCATAACTAGACGGTCTTGCAGCAATTTAAAAAGTGCTGCATCATTCTATTTTTTTTTTTTTACTTTTTAAAATTATCTTTTCGGGTCATTGTGCCGAAGAAAAAGGAGCTGTCGAATAATTATGGACACCTTGATTTTTCAACTTTATATAGTTTAAAAGTTAGAAGATACAAAAAAAAAAAAAATCAAAACAAATCTATGATTAAACTTACTGTTAAAGCTTGCATAGCTACATGAGGATCTTTGTGGTTAACCCTTCTCATGATGGAGCGGAGACATTCCTTAGGTCTGTAATACAAAAAAAATAATTAAAACTCACTGACACCCAGCAAAAATATACTACATGCAAACAGCTAGATGACAAACAAAACTGGATACAATTTTGATTAAGATAATGATGCATTAATTAAACTAACCCACTGCGTGACTGTCCAATCTTGTCACATATGTCCAGTATCAGGCCCCAGTCCTCGGCAGTGTTCATCTCACTGGTGGCTTTCTCTGCAAATTGATATTTAAAACTCTGTTGAGTTATTTTGATATTGGAGGTATTAATGAGTTTGTGTTACTCAAATAGTGCATCTAGTGGGTGACAATTGAACAACACAATGGTATCTTAGATAGCTACCAAACCTTGTACAACCTTGTAATAATGTAGCTGTGACAAAGGAGTACCGGTAAAAAACATAAACAACTTCTTCTTTTAGCTACTCCCATTTTTAAAGTCACCACTGCGAGTCAATCTTTTCCACCTCACCCTGCCCACTGGATCTTCTCTTCTAACTTTCAGCCTATCTCTGCATCCTCCTACCGACACATCCACTGTCTCTCCTCTGCACATGTCCAAACCATCTTAACCTGCCCTCTTGAACTTTTTATTCCCTAATTTTTCAACCCCTGCTGTTCCTCTGATACGGCCTAATTATTAAAGCTGATAGTTTAATTGATGCTGTTTACCTGTGGTGTATTTAAGTGTAAGTGTACTTACATAGTCCAACTACATTTGAAACCAATATTATGGCTGCAATTAGGCAAAAAAAAAGTCAGTTGGTCTGTAAATAGTTCATAACCATAAATATGACCTACTTCCAAAATGTATGCACCATGTCTGTGGTGTTACCACAACCTTTAAACAAGATGAATTATACACAAAAACAAGATTTCTTTTGCTAAATATTACTGCAGTACACATTAATATGTATATATTAAATACTGAAGATTCCAGCTAGACTGTTACCATTTATGATGAAACTCAGCAAATTTTATCACAATCTAAAATAAAATACAGCTACATAAAGGTTGATAGAATTTTTTGTTTTCATGTTACAATAGAAATTAAAAGGAAGAAATGAGCAGCAAGTGCTGGCACCTTTTAATTGCAGTGTCTGTTTGTTAATAAGAATTGTATAGAAATTATAACTTCAAAGCCTAGTTCATGTGGCGATGGGACTGAACAAAACACCTGAACTCAATGACTTTTATTATGCATTGGGATATTTTATTCTGTTCCACTGGCATGTGTGCATTAATTTGCAATAAACTAAGAATTTTGGACAAATGTATGTTCCCAAATTTAGCGTAACACTTTAGAAAAATGTCTTCTTTGGTCCAGTATGACTATGCCCATTGCACAAGGCAAGCCCATGAAGGCTTGGTGGACTGAGTGTGGTGTGGAAGAACTTGACTGGCCCACACAGAGAGCTCTGACCTCAACCTTATGAAACACCTTTAAAATTAAATAGAATGGAATCCATGAGCCAGATTTCCTTAGGCGTTTAACAATATGGTCTGACTTCATGAATGATCTATTGTATGAATGGTCAACGATTCCAATAGATAAATGAAAAACTTAGCTGAAAGCAAATTGATATAACTGTTAAAAGTTGCAAGGGGGGGGAAAAACCCTGTAGGGCGATCTCTTTCCCCCATCTCTGTCTTTTTTTTTCTTCCTCTCTGTTTTTTTCTTGTGAGGTACACCTCCTTGATTCCCTACTTGTACAGATGCCATTTGTAGTTCTGTTCGTTCCATTTGTGTCTCTGAATACTTTATTAGCCCCCGTTAATCTGTTCTCTGAAACCATGTTTGAACCAAATTGTAAATCTCAATTCTCAAAAGTTTACTCAGTGGCCTAAAGATGGCTGTGCTGCTAGCTTTAATTATATTGATAATTTAATGCAAAGTTCAGATACATAAGTATTTTCCATTTTATGTATCTTTAAAACGTAAGCGCTCCAGAACATAAGACACAATCTTGCTGCATGACCATGCTCCATGTCACCTGACTGAATCATTAAGAACTGCCAATATTTTCACAGAAATTTCATCTCCAAGCTGTACGCACATGGAGCATCTACATCAAGAGTTTTCAAGACGTTAAAAACAATGTAATCCAAGGATACAATAAGGAACGACGGAGTCAGGTTTCAGCTTTGTGGGTACTCCCAAAGGCCCGCAATCCATCCGATGTGTTGCATTAAATGACGATACCGAACGTAGGAAAGCAAGAACCCATAACCATGGTACCAAGTTTCAGCCTTGTAGGTACTCCGGAAAACCTCGATGTAAGATGGGGGGGTGTCTTGCATTCGATGATATCGAACGAGACATCAAACATGGAAAGGTGAGAAGTACTTAGTTTTTCCAAGGACATGAAGGGGAATCACAACACCAAATTTCAGGCTTGTAGGTACTCAGGAAGTCGGCAAATTAGCGATTAGTCAGTGAGTGAGGACTTTGCCAATTTTTAGTATAGATAATGGTTGTTTCTGTCCTTGATCAAGTAACATGGTGTTAAACTGCTTTTATGTGTCTATATAGATCATGTTACCCTGCAGCACCATGAGCACTTGATTATCAGACTATTAACTATGTTATCTCTTTTGCAAGTCGTTTTGGATAAAAAGCATGTGCTAAATGAGTAAATGTAATGTAACTGTAACAGGTAAACAGAAACGATTTGTATTTGTTTCTGGTTGTGAGGAAAAAAACTTAAATGTCATTTGTGATTTAAATGTTCAAAATAATAATTGTTTTATATGTTCTACCTCAGGCAGGACAGTGGCTAAGTGGTTAGCACGTTCGCCTCTCAGCAGTATTTAATACATCAGTATCAATAAGTATTGTTTTAACCCACAAATGACAGTCTAGTTTCTTTAAATTTTACTAAGACCAATACAGCTTTTTAATCTAAATAAAACAACAATTTTACAATTTTCAAATCGATCATGAAAATTGTTGTTTTATTTAGATTAAAAAGCTGTATTGGTCTTAGTAAAATTTTAAGATATTGGCAGGATATTGGCAATTGCACTTTTTTATTACAATATATGACAAGTCCATACAGCCCAGCCCTTATCTTTACTCCCTTTAATCATTAATTTTCTATAATACTATGGAAACAGGCTTTGAATTATTAACATTTAGTAAATAATTTTGTATTATATTTGTGATATTTAAAGTATAAAGTTTTAAATATATGATTCAACTTTTAAACAATGCAATGTCTTAAAATCATAACGACAACCAGAAAAAAAGTCTAATTTAGAAGCAGAATATTTATAAAACCTTTATAAAATTCGAATCAATTAAAGAGATTTTGATAATAATAAATTGGACGACCCCACATGATTTATGTAGCTAGTGTGCAATTTAACATTTGCAATGTCATTGTTGCTTCTCACATAATTAATAATACACCAAATAAAAGTAAACTACTGTTTAAAAGTGAAATAAGGTTCAAAAGTAACAATTATTCTTGTAATTGCTGTAGTTATTAAGGCACAGAGACACAAGACGTGCTGGTTATTCATCCCAAATCATGACGAAATCAACGAGCTGAACGTCAACATATACAAAATAACAGTAAATTAATTCATATATTTATTCCGCGTTGTTATGTATCCACCTTGCACTTTTCTGAGCAATGTAAAATTGAATAACTCGACGGCTACAATGCACAGATTCATGTAGCTGCTACGCTAACAACAATGCATCCTGCGTTAGCTCGCCCGCTAATTCTCCTGCTAGCTTGCCGACATTTTTTTTTACAACTCACCAACATCTTGCTCAAATGGATTGGAAGTAAAAAGAGGCATTGCCGCAATGTCGATCAAAACAATGAGAAGGCAGATCTGAATATGGTTCTTGGTTTATTTTCCGTCAGCACTGGGTTAATAAAAAAGTACACATAATAAAAGTGACCATAGGTCAGTTCCAAACAGTAAACCAGGCGCTAGCTAAAATATTCGGTTGAACAGAGAGTCGACTCCCTGAGTCGAGATTGAGTGAACACAAGACTCGGCACCGCAGCTTTAAGACACTGGGCACTTTCTCACTCCACAAACGTCAGTCGTCTTTAGTACCTTAAAACAACACATCAAACGTTTTTTGTTTGTTTTTTTGTTTTTGTTTTGTTTTTTTAATACATATGGAGAAAATAATGTAAAAAATATATTATACGTTTGAATATTTTGGATATTGCAATTATATACTTATCCTGAGTCAAAAATGCTGAGTCACTCAGCATTTAAAATAAACATTTAAAAACATATCCCTTCCACTTGATATAATAATAATAATAAATAATAAAAAGAATAATAAGAAGAAGTAGAATCTTATTATTATTATTATTATTTATTATTATTATATCAAGTGGAAGGGACTTATTAATATTTATTAATAAATTAATATTAATATGTCCTAATATGTTCTCCCCATGTCCACATGGGTTTCCTCCGGGTTTTCTGGTAAATTGAATGCTCTAAATTGCCCCCAATATAGTGGGAGTTTGTGTTTGTGTCTGTGTGAGTAAGTGTGTGCCCAGTGATTAGATTTGGCGCCCTGTCCTGATGTAACTTTAATTTGAACACTTTACAAACCAATATCTATATGTATAGTCATATATTAAAACACAATTTTAGCACCTTTTTCATTATTATTGATTATTGCCCAATTATTATTTAATTGGTTTTTACTATTTTGCATCTCTGTTTTACTCTTTTAATTACTGTACTACTTCTGTGTTTTAAAATGTAAATGCTACTTGTTCCTTAAATTTCCTTCGGGATAAAAAATGTAAACAATCAATTAATCTAATATAATCTAATCTTATTTTATTTAATCTAATCTAATCTAATCTAATCTAATCTATCTATGACTAAGCAGAAGATAATGAATGACTAAAAAGGGCTGGCAGATCGGATAATGCTCAGATTAGAAGATACTACAGTTTACAGAAATCCCTATGAAACCAATGAAAAGTCAACAACAAAATGAATTAAAGAGAAATAATAAGCTTCAAATCATAAAGGAACAAAAAACAAAATATACAGAATTACAGAATTGAAAGTCACAGGAAATATTAAGTAAAAAGCAAGACCAAATGGTTTAAATTAGTTTTTAATCGACATTTAGATTCTGACAGTGTTTACGAATTCTGAATAAGGACAAACTACTTATTGCAATGACTCAGATATTTTAGAGCCAGACCACACACACACACACACACACACACACACACACACACACACACACACACACACACACACACACACACACACACACACAGTCAACTGATTTTGAGTTTGGTCGTGTGATTGTACTTGTGGTTCATCTTGTTTCAGTTTTCTTTCATTTCCAGATTATCTGACCTTTTCACTGTCTCCTTATTATCTTAGTACAGCAGAAGGCCCTAGCTAGAGACAAAAATGCCCTGGTAAGATAAAACATCTCTAATTCCACATGATTTACAATTGCCTGATGGAATTACAGTATAAAACACTGATTTAATTCCAAAGCACTATAATGGAACATTTTTACTGGTTTGAAGTTCATTGTTTACCATTAACCCTTTCATTGATTATAAAAAAAATGTATTTCAGCTTCATTAGATTGAATCCAGACAAAGCAGAGCAGGAGAAATGATTCTGTGCAAGTTTTCAGTTCATACTTAATCCTTTACGAGGGGGGGAAACATCCCAATCTAGGAGAGAACGTCTTGGGCGCTGGGCAAATACAAATCGGGGCAATTTATAGCAGCCAATTTACTTTGAATCCATGTTTTTGGACTGTGGGAGTAAACTGGAGAACCCAGAGGAATCCCACACAGACACTGGGGCGAACATGATGCCACAATTCCCAACGCTAAGAGGCAAGAGGTAATCAAATACCTTATAAGTTTCTGATGGGTGAAATTAACATAAACATTAAAAAATGTACTATATCGTACTTCTCTCATTTTTAAGCAGTTAGTAAAATAGTTTGTTTGAACATAATATAGAGCCCATAGTCTACAAAAAATATAGATTTTTAATGGAAAAATACCAACTATATTTTATTTCAGGTTAAAAGGTTTAGCATGAATACATTGATATTGTACATCCAAATGCATAATGATTCATACGTACTAGCTAATTCATACATTTGTATGCTTTCAAGGATTTCTTATTCATACATCACTGATGTAAAAAATCACAAACAAGAACAACCTTTAGAATGCCTGGTGTGAACATAATCACTGGTTTGTGCATAATCACTGAAATAACAGCTTTGTTAATTTGTGCAGTGTATGATAATAAATGAATGTTGTTTATTGTATTCTATGTGATTATAAAGTTTTATTAATTGCACTAAATAACAGTTATCAGTATAATAAAATGACAAGAGGCAAAAATTTATTGAAGTAGTTTACAGTTATGTGCTTACAAAACATTGCAGCATTGAAATTCTTTTGGGGTATGAACAGCATATGGTTTATAAAACAGTTCATGGCCTAGACAATTTTTTTGCCTTTCTTCCTGTCCATCAAGCAACATAAAAGTCTTTTGGCAAAATTGTCATTTTTTGAGCTCTGGAAGAAAATTACTGAACAGAGGCCAATTAAGTAGTCTCCATGTTTAGCGTGTCCATCCTCCTTGTGGCTGAAAATGAAATGGATGCTATAAAACTGGAACACTTACTGTAAGCAAAAGAGAGAAACTTGGTTAATTTGTGCATAAACCCTAATGTAGTTCTATATATAAAGTATATTTAAGGTAGATAATTAGACAAGGTAAGGTAAGTTTAAGGTAAATTAGACAAGGTATGTAATGCCCTATATCTGCACATGATGTTCTTGTGTGTTCCCTTTACAAATCCACACCGTTTCTTCGATTACCTCTACCCTGCACTAGATTAGTGGAAAGTATGAAATCAAATGTAAGCAAAAGTATAACTTAATGTTCCAGGATTTGATTTTTAACACATGAACATGTGATAACAAAAGATGAAAATACAATACAGATATATTCTGTGCATGGTGTCCATTGTAAGAAATTAATGTATTATAACTTCACCCAATTATTTGTAAACGTAATCTCGTTCTTGAATCTTAAGACAATTGGTTTAATCCTCCACAGCAATTCCAGATTTTTGAAAAAAAATTTAAAACAGGAAGTTCCGGTCCTTAAATCTGATTGGCTAAGCCAGTTGTCCAGCCATGACAACATTGACAATAATGCACAACTTTTCACATTTGTATCAATGTGTGATATACAAAACATTTTTTTCCTGATGTTTTTATAAACTGCGTTCTGTAAATTGTTAAAGAAACCGGAAACATGTTACTCAGCGATCAATGTTCACTTTAAAAAATGGGTTGGATGATTTCACAGAAGACAAGTTTGTTAATTATTTTTCTTTTTAAAAATGCATTTATGAATTAAACCATTGTTTTTCCATCATAGTGTGTTTGTAAACATTTATAAAAGCAAAATGGCACTCGAGGTTGTGCATTATTGTAAATAAATCATGGAAAAGAGGTGTAACTGTACTCCGCTATGTGTCGTGACTAACATCATTTCCCTTTATGTTTCCATTATTTTTTACAATAATGCACCTCCTCTCGTATGTTATTGCTTGCCTAATTACCCCAGCCCCCTGCTCTGATATATATGATCTGATGTGTTAAGATATCATAGAAAAAATTCAAAGTAACTTTCAGTAATGCGGTCAACTTCTGTTTAAAATCACGTGTCTTGTTTTTTCTAATGTTATTAGAGTTGTATATATCATGTGTTATGTAAGAAGGACAGTAAGTTACAATATAAACTAAAATATAATACAAAATACAACTTATAGGTATACGGTTTAAGTATGTATTTTACTAAATGTTATATATTTTTTCGGAGATTCCTTAACAATAAATTTGAAGTGATACATTCATTTTACGCTTACTTAGCAACAAATACAGAGTATTAATATATTTACTTGAGCGACATATTTAGTCTATCCTTAAAGCAAAGGCAGTGGAAGATAATCCCTTACATTCATTTATCCGTTCACAAATAAATCCAATCCGGTCTGTGCAGAAGAAATCATTCCAGTTGGCCTCGTGGATGAGCCCTGCACAGTCCTCTCCTTCTTCATGTCCATGGTTCCAGTTATCTGGTTGACCTGGTTTCCACTTACTGGTATTACAAATAATAAGATTACAACATATACACATTGTTAGAACAAATACATAGGAGGGTTAGATTTAGCATTGTTTTTGTATTGATGGAACAGAATACTTACGTGAAGGAGGGAACAGAACCATCTATCCATCGCCAGTTGTTCTCCTCAACAGTGTCTGTAAGACCCAGCCAAAAGTAGCCTTTTCCTAAGATTTGCTTCTGAATCCAATTCTGAGACAATACATAAAAAAGAAAGTAGTTTCAGAGTTTTATCTGTATTTCAATACACACCAATATGTTATGGTTATGTTTAATTTACAGGTAAGGCATCATGTCAATGTATGCAAACATAGAACAACTTGGATATACCTGTTCATCTTCATTATTAATAATGAGCATAGATGAGGTCATATTGATGCACATTTCTCTCGTTTGTTCAAAATTCATCTGCTCTGATAACGATGAGAAGTAGTAACACGTGTCTTTGTAGCTCTTCCATTGAAGTGGACACCCTACAACAAAGGATCAACAATTTCTTACCTCTGGTCAGATATATATACAGTTCAGATATATATTTTCAAATGACAAAACTATTTACCTGGTGTGCTGGTAGTCAGAGGTTCAGAGACTTGGCGAGAAACTGAACCTTCTAGAATCAAAGGTTGCAAAGGTTTAATGACTCGAGGAACGCCAGTTGGGACAGGTGGTCCTGGAGGTCCTTGTGGTCCAACTGGGCCAGGAGGCCCAGGGGGGCCTTGTGGCCCAATAGGTCCAGCTGGACCTTTGGGTCCTTGAAATCCTGGGGGTCCCTGTGGGCCCTGAGGACCTGGCTGGCCATCTCTGCCAGTAAGACCAGGCAAACCAGGTTCACCCCTCTCGCCTGTAGGCCCTGCCCGACCTCCTGATCCTCTGGAGCCCTTTGATCCAGGGTTACCCCTTGGCCCTGGTGGACCTTTAAAACCAGGAGCTCCTGGGATTCCAGGTGATCCTCTATCTCCTTTAGGTCCAGTTACACCTACAGCACCTTTATCTCCCGTATCTCCTTTTTCACCTGTTTTTCCTGCAGGTCCCTGAGGACCCCTATCTCCTCTTGGACCTCTGGGCCCTGGAGGTCCTGTCAACAGATTAACACATATTAACACTCAGCTCAAACTCCATCATTTATACCTGTAACAAACGAAAGAGAATTACCTTGAAGAATTGTAAAGTTGGTTATCAGCTGTGAATGTTTGCTGTCCACTAGTTTCATTTCCTCCATAACTATGGCGAGGCTTCCCACTTCCTTATCAAGTCTCAAAGCAAGCTCTTCCTGCAGAGCTTTTATCTCTTTGCCTTCTGCCCTGGCTTCAAGAATGCTGCTATTGAGAGTCAGCAACAGGTCCGAGTGCGATGACACTGTCTCAGCACAGCTGCGGAGGCTATTAAGGTCTGTGCTGATGGCTCCTAAAAGCTGTGTAGTAAAGCTTATGTTTCCTGTGATGCGGTCTATGTCCTCCTCTTTGCGGTCAAGACGTGCATCCACAATGTCAAATCTGTTTGAAGTAACATTGTCATGATCGCGCTGTTGATCCAGAAGTTCACGCAGGAGCTGGTCATGACTTTCAGAGATGGATGAAACATTCTGAACTTGCTCAGAGAGTAAAACAAGTTGAGATGTTATGTCTTCAAGAGCATCATTATTGGAGCGGGCAAGTACAGTGTTATTAGCAGTCAAAACCTGAAGATGTTGTACCTTTTCTTTTAACCAATCAGCATCTGCTTTTGTTTGTCTGGCCATCTGCTGTAGGCTTTGGTAGTCATTCTTTACCTTTTGGACTGCCTGTCTAGTGTCTGCCAATTCCCTTTGGATAGAGTTTATGAGAGTTACCTGCTGATTCTGGGTGAAGTTTAGAGCACTTAGGCTATGAGTTGAGTTCATCTGCTTCTTTGTCTGAACTTGTAGCTCTGACTGGAGCCGCTCAGTGTCTGATTTTAGGCTATTAATCACGATATTGTATTCCTGCAAAGTAAAGTTCACATTGCGGATAGTGTTGGTATTGCTTTCTAGCAGATCTCTCAGTGAAAAATGACCACTTTGCATGACCTCTCCTGCCAGTCTAAGTTTATCTAAAGCCACTCTGTTGCTTGATGTACTCTGGGCAACATCATTAAGTTTATTCTGCAAAGACTGCATTTCTGATTTGAAAGACTTAATTTCAGTTGTGGCATTCTCCGACTTCTCTCCTGTTTGATCATCTACAAGAAAAGTTCAGATAATAAAAAAAGTTTATAATACAAAGTAAAAAATGAAAATGTTTTTTCGGTAACACTTTCTATGAATACGGTATTCATAATGCATTATAAGTGCATTTATAAAGCTCTTAAAAGTATTTATAAACCTTTGTTATTAGATGTTGATAATTATAGTCATAACAATGTAACATAAGAATTTATAACACAAAGTGACATAATGCATTATAATGTGAACTTATTTAACCTTTTGATTCTTTGGATGTTTAGACATTCTTACTTAAAACAAGATGATTTCACTTTACTTAAAGAGCATTTATAAGCTTTCATAAGTAAGTATATACTATGCAGTCTCTTTCAAAGAGGTATTTAATGACAACATTTTACTTTATGCCTGTAAAAAGAGCTTATAAGCCTTTATGAGCACTAATAAAGTCATTTTCAGAAAAAAAAACCACTCGTTTATAATAAAGGTTATAAGGCTTTATGAACGGTTAACATATATAATTTATAATGCATTATTATAAATTATACGTGTTACTTTGTGTTATAAAAACATGACATGTTCCAATAACACTTTTAGTGTGGTTATGTAAATCTCTGGCCATTACCGAAGGCATAAGATTTAAGTGTTATTAAGCATTATGAATAATTTATAAATGCTTTAATAATGCATTATGAATACCTGATTTAAGTAAAATGTTACGTTTTTTCTAGTACTTCTAACTAGTACTTAAAAGATAGAACTCACCAAGTTTCTTTAAGTCTGTTTCGACGGCAATGATTTTTCCTTGATAATTATCTATTCCCTCAGTCACATTGTCCATCCTTTGCACCACTACATTAGAATACAAAGATTAAAAAAACATTACTGAGACTAAACAGAAAGTACAATAACAAAGTAATTTAATAATGTATTCAAGACCATTAAGGACTGACATGGTAGTAGTTGTAAGCTAAAGAAGAAGGATTGCGTAATAAATACAAATATTAAACTAAGGCTATAAATACACTAGCTAATCACTAAGGTAAACAGACATAGCACGCACAAACGATATAAACAAAACCAAGATGTAATGAAATGTTCTGACATCCGATACAAGGGATGGCAGGATATTAAAACACACTACGGGAACCACATGACAGAAAAAACACAGTTGAACCAAATTGTTTACCAAGTATAGAACCAACTAAGCAATTTGCGTCCTGGAGGGGGTGATGGAAAGGAATCGTAATGCCTCATGTATTTCAGGTTTACTTTATTATATTGGATTTTTAATTACAAGAAGTTAATTCATTCATTCATTATCTTTAACTCAATCCTCTACGAGGGTCGGAAGTGGGTTCCCTATGCCCATCCAGAGAAGAACATCTCAGGCACCAATCTATAACTTTATTTAATTTATGTTCCTTTGTTTCTCACCTTTTCTCTCTTGTGGTTTACTAGCTTTACTGAGAAGAGTTTTTAAACACCTCAAAGCCATGAATTGTCCTCCGACCACAAATGATCAGCCACCAACATTCTCTGTGTAGTGGTTTTTAATCACTGAAGTCTAACACAAACTGCAAGGACAGATGAGCTCCTTACTCATTTACAAGGTAAAGCAATATGGTAAATGATCCACGTGCACTGTCACACAACACACAGAAACACACCACTAACCCATCAGTGTCACCATGGTGCTAAGAATAATCAATTACCCAAAAAGTAGCCAATGAGCACTGGTCCTGTGCTGGTACTGATAATAAATGGATAGAGTACAGATGACTAATGGACACTAATTCATTAACTATAATGTAAATCTATAAGGTAAATAAAAGTAATAAATGTGTAAAATCAAGGAGAATGTGTTAAAGTGGCCAGTGATTGTATAAACTTTATATATGACTTCATATAATTTAACTGCCAATTGATGAGTGACATAAATGTATAATATACTGCTCAAAAATAAAGGGAACACTAAAAGAACACATCCTAGATCTAAATGAATAAAATATTTATTTAAAAGATATATTCAGTT
>JAOUQT010321206.1:0-13722 GCA_025769995.1 Xyliphius kryptos | reverse complement strand
TAAATCGCCATGGTTACATTGTTTAGCATTTTCTTAAATGCATAAATCCAGGTCACATGATCAGGAATGTTTTGTGTTCAATGAGACTGATTAGTTATGTGTCCCGATCTTCGAGATTAAAACTGGACCTGGCAACCCGGATGATGAGACATTTAAGGCGCACGCGTGCACATGCTCAGCGAGGGATGCTGAGGAGTCGACAGTGATAGGGTTTAAGAATGGAAAATTTAGAATGGGAATGAAGGAGTTAACAGCTGAGCATTTGGCAGCCTCTGCATTGCAGTTCTGGAATCCTGCAGAGAAGCACACACACTAGTACACACTCACGCACATACACACACACCTTGCTATGGTTTATTCTCCAGAGATCCACATTCACTTATACAAGTGTTAATGTAAACACACGGCTTCCACTAAGCAGAGATTTCTCTGAAGAATGTTGGCTTGAGCAGAACTTTGTCCTGAGGCTCTGGAGATGTGGAACCCAAATATGTACTAATGAATCCCAGCAGTAAGTGAGTCAGCATTTAAAATTAGCTTTAGCCCAAGCAAAGACCTGATTTTCACCCGGGACAAGCTTTCAAAATGGGATGAGACGGTGGTCACGTCTAAAGTCATTCATTTAGAAGCTGACAGCAGGTTAAATGGTTGGAACGTCCGCCCTCGTGGTTCCTGGGCACTGATGGTTCTGCGAGTAGAGCAATAACGACATGGACAACGATCCGGCTCACACCCCCTTTGTGTATTTCTGAGTTTCAATATACACCTAACATTAGGGTGTGAGTCCAGAGTCCTCAGGTTTCTGCAGCTCTCTTTCATGAGCTTCACACCACGTGATACCAACCAGCAAATAGAACCATTGGTGGGACTGTATCCCCCAACTGTTTAAACCACTAAGCAACATTAAATAACCAGGCACTGAGATAAGGTAAGAGCGCGGATGGGAGGGGGGAGGGGGGGGTAGAGATGTGCATTTGAGAGGCGCTATCACAGGGAGAACAGGGCACTGTGCCCTTGGGTCCTGGATAAAAGCCATATTGGTTCAATTTCTCCTTTGGAACACAAACACTGAAAGATTAATGTTTAAACTCCATGAAAACCAGCCACAGGGCTAAGAGGTTTCACATCATAGTGTTTATTGTCAGTTCCAAGTATACATCCTCAGATTTATTCATACCTATATATGAATACTTCGCATATCCAGACTCATTACCTTAGTTATATACATTTCGTGGGCAGCACATTTGCCTCTTAGAGCTGGGGATTGCCACCGGGGTGGTGTTTACATTCTTCCCGTGTCAGCGTGAGTTTCCTCCCACGGTTTAATAACACAGAGGTGAATTGGCTGCTTTATCTGCCTAGCACCTAAAACTTCCTCCCATACATTGGCATGTTCTCTTCCCCCAGTAGCGGATAAAGCGAAAGATGAGGTGAGATATACATTTTGTTGGCTCTCTATATCTACTCTGCGCAATGACAAAGTGAAATCTAATTGAATCTAATCGATTAAAAGTTGGATGGGCAGGTGTGAGGAACTCAAAGTGCAGGAAAACCCCCCACATAGACTTAGGGGAAGAACATGCAAACTCCACACAGGTCACCATTTTTGATCCCAGGGTGAAAGAAAGACTGTTTTCCAACACCATCCTGCTATTGAAAGCACATTTTGGTAAAAGAAATTCTCTTGTGTCTGTAATCAATTTTCACTTTTTTTTTAACTTCCCTCAGTCTGACTTTCCCATGACATCAGCGTAGCCTTGTGCTGATGACTTATCCAGCTGTACAAAGTCCTGCAACTCTTAAAACGGCAGCTACTTCTCAAAGGTACACACATTGGGTTTTAACGTCTGGTCTATTACATTGTTATTTAGCAGACGCCTTTATCATAAGCGACTTACAAGTATCCCAACTTGGTTGGGGTCAGAATGCAGGGTTGATACAGGACCCTGGAACAATTGGGGTTAAGGGTCTTGCTCAAGGACCCACATTGGTAACTTCAGTGGACCTGGGATTTAAACCCACAACCTTCTGATTGAAAGTCCAACACCCTAACCACTGAGCTACCACGCCCTACTATTGTTGGTATACACTGATGATTCTCTCGGTTAAAAAGTCCCGAACAGAGCTTGTGTGGGAGAACATGTTAAATTACAAAACAATGCAATTAATCAGGTACTTTGATGCCAATAACAGCACTTAATACACTATACATACAAACAGAAGGCATTCTAATAGACTAAACTGTTTTATTCCATCCAAGTTGCATTTGTGTATAGAATCAAGACCCAAGCTATGAATTTAAGACAACTGTAAGAACAGTTTGGGGAAGGCCCCCTTTGTGTCCCAGTATGACTGTGAGACAGTCCACAAAGCAAGAGCCATGAAGATTTAAGGGATGAACTAGAATGGATATCTTTAGCATGTAGGCTCCACTAAAGGTCCCCACCCTCCTCCCAAAAAAAGAAAGGCGAACCAAGTAAGAATTGGGCACCCTGTAGGTTAAATGTGCATCCCTGTCAGTAAAGTGAAGTGCGTGCATAGTTGTTTATGGATGAGTGTGTGTAGCCCATCCCTTATAATTAACCTCAAACTTCACTGGAACTACAGGACCAGGTCCAACATGCCTTTAATTAATTATCTACCTGTCAATCAATTATATTGAATGTCCCTGCAGACTGGTAACCCATCAGTGTGCTTTATTCTAAAGATACAACAAATTACAACACCCTCAACAAAAACCCCATATACAGTTCCACATAAGTGCTCAGTCACATACCGCCCCACCCTGCTAAATTATGTTTATTTTATGCAGTTCGTTGGAGTGAACACCCAAAACAACCCAACTGATTCCCACAAAAACGTTCACGTCCAACCTCCCAAACACCCAACCACATATAAATACTTTTCCACTGAATCTTAAGGACTGGTTGCGAACTGGCAAACATCCAGACCCTGCCTTTTATGGATTTAAATCATCTGTGAGCTGTTAATACAAATCACACGGTCAATCCTGCTGCATTTCTACCTTGCAAGGAGCTCACAGTGGGGTGAAATAACACATACTCGAATGCTTATATGAGCTTGTGGGAAATAAAGCTGGATTGGATGATGAGAACTTGAATTGTGCGCTTGGTGTTAGAATTAGTTTGCGAAATGGTACGGTGGCCATCACATTCGCCTCTTAGCACATGGGGGGGGGGATCCCAACCTGGGTGGATTTTTCATGTTCTTCCCATCTATGTGGGTTTCTCCGGGTTCTCCAGTTTCCTCCCAAAGTCTAAAAAACATGTATTGAAGGTAAATTGGCTGCTTTAAATTGCCCCTAAATAGTGGGTGTGTCTGTGTGCTTGAGTGTGATGGATTGGCGGCCTGTCCTGGGTGTATCTGCCCAACGCCCAAAACGTTCTCCCATGGATGGGCATGGTGAACCCCTCCTTGTGCGACCCTAGTAGAAGATGAAGCATGAGGACAACAAACTACACACTTGTAGTTGTATCACAACCTGCCATTAGAGTCTTATAAAAAGCAAGTCTCAAATAAACCAAATCAAAACTTGCTACTCATCGTGTTTACATCCTTATTGTATTATCGTTTATATATTGCATTGTCGACTACAAGCTGCAGCTCTACTTTTTTTAGATAATGACATTTAATCTCACGTAATTCCTCTGATGTATAACACAATACTCGAACATAAGGAACAGATTACTGCCTAATATACCAGTAAGCACTATCTGCACCTCACCTTTTCCAGCTTTGTTTTTAGGTCTCCCACTTCAGAATGATGCTCAATCCAAGCAGACTAAATACAATATAAACAATGATAAAGACCCATCATTCATTTAGTTGCACACAATAAACTTCCTGGATCCACGGCCCTTGAAGGAACCACCTCAAACGACCTGACTGAAACAAACAGGAAGCAACTGAATGGAAGGAAGTCAAGAAGGAAAGAAATGTAGGATTAAGCAGTCAGTGAATGTAGGACAAACAACTCTGCAGCTTGTGAGGCTGAATTTCCCACAACGGCTGAGAATAAAAACAGGGTCCATGAAAGATTTTAGTCTTTTATTCTAATAAACATTTTGATTGCATGCAGTTTAAAGCAATCAGAAATTATGTAGTGGGATTAAATGCCCCCCTTACAACACTGAGGTTGATCAGGTGCCAAGTTAAGTCAATTAACGTAGCTCAGCGGTGACAGACTATATGTCCCGCCCACTTAGCAAGAAATGTGAATGGCATGTCCAGTTAAACCAATTAGTACTTTGAGTTTGTCTGAATGTCCTGCCAGCAACTTTACCTGACTGCTTTGAGATCAGCTCTAAGTATCAACCTGGCCATCCGAGTCAAGACCCAGACCGATTAATCAGCAAGACGATACCATTGGCCGATATTTGCAAATAAATGAATATTGGTATTTATATTACATTTAGGACTTCGCAGATTTGAATGTCTTACCCTGCCTAGAACCAGAACGCCATATATGGGCATCACTAACATGATGCTGCCAACAAAGCGATGACATGACTTTAGTGGTCTATGGTTTCAGACCTGCACAACAGTGGCAGCTCCTTATTGACCCCTTGAGAATCTGCAGTCAACATCACCCACTTTGATGAGGTGAAATCGAGTTCACAGAGAACCCAAACTTCTAAAAACAGCAGGGAGAGTCCACGTAAATAGCCAACCACAAAGCAAACGGTATTCTGAGTCAACAGGGCGGATGGAAGGAGGGAAAAAAGACTTTATTTATAAAAAGATCTCCAGATATAGTAGTGGGTGCAGTAGCACCACCAAGAACGTTGGAGAACCAGAGGGCACCTGATATATAAAGCCTGTGGTACTGACGGGTTTCAGTCTGCTTCTGCCATACGATCTATGAACTTAGTATGGTTGGCCCTTGGGGACGAACTAGAATGTCGATTGTGGGCCAGCATCAGTGTCTGACCTTAGAAATACTAGAAAGTATGGACCAGCAAATTATTCCAAGAGATGGGTAGCTGGCATCACTGCAGGTGACACCTTTAAATAGCATTTCATCCAAACACATGGCTATGGGGCCTCCATGGTAATAGTCTGCTGCATCGCTGATGTATGTTGTGATTGGTTGCTCAGGTCATTCAGATGATATACCAGTGTAAACCTGATGTTACTGTGAAGCTGCATCTGCAGCAGGATGCTCAGGTTATTGCTTCTCTCGGGAACTGGATTGCAGCAGCATCGCAGCACCAGTGTGTATCAGACCTCAGGCCCCATGGAGGCTACAGCTGCAGAACACTCGCATGGTTCCACCGTCTGAGCCGTAGAATGGCTTATAGCTGTCGGCTCACCGAGAAGCGAAGGTCACTTACTACTTTTAGACTTCCTCTGTGAGTTAACTAGATTATCTGGGCTTCCTCTCTGCCACCCTTCCGCTGAAGCTTCAGGATGATAGATGTTTATACAAAACATAAGATTAGTTCAAAAAGTCGACCACAATGATGTAACTTTAGTGGCTGCCCATGTGACGGGTCCATCAGTTAGAACACGTGTGTGTGCGCGTGTGTGATGACTATCCCTATGCTCATTTAAAGCTTATTTAAAGTTCGACCATGATGCCATCTTTGTCTAAAAAAAAACTTCCGGTTTCTTTGTATGACTCATGAACGACTTGATTCCATCCTTGATGGTCGATTGATATGATTACATCACAGTATTTTTAAATTTAGATATTTATTTCATTAATAATCCATTTTTCATTCAAAAGGTTGTCATTGTGGGTCATAGGCTTGAGGTTAAAAAAAAATAGGCCCTGCAATCTGATGGTGGATGGTTTGATTCCTGGTCCCACCAAGTACCCTTGGCTCCTCCCCTTGCAGATATTAAAGCTTCCATCATTCTAAAAAAGTATTTCTACAAGACTTTCTCTGAGAAGGAGAATCATGTGGTCAGACACGGATGCTGGTTGACCGAATTATCATGTGGCCACGGAACACATTTATCGCTTGCAATGCAAAACTGACTGATTAAGGCTGCGTCCAAAAATGCATACTGCCTACTTATATAGTTGCTACAAGCTGTGGAGATTGACTAGTATGTACGACTGTAGAGGCAGAAGTTTTTCAGAAGGAGTTTGGACCGCATACTTCAAATCAAATATGACAAAGCATCCCATTTCAGGTGTTTTACAGTTTAATGGGTGATTTCAAACACATCCTGACTTTGGAGGCTGACCGATAAAATCTGGTCTTTTTTCATGGAGCTGTCACCATGAACATGAACCGACCATTGTAAGTGTTGTAACATGAGTCAAAGGGCACTCTGTCTCACACTCTCACACACACACACACACACGTGTACACACACACTACAAAATGTGCCCTGACTGTATCACAGTAAACCAGCTGATTCAAGCCAGGTGGATGGGGATTAGAAGATGTATTGCGGCCCGTTTACTGCAGATTAGCACTTAATTGCGGGACACTGGCTGACACACAGGCAGACAGAGTACTGTTTGGTTTATTTAGGGACTTTTAACATTGAGGCAGCATCACTGAATATTTGCCTTAAAGGAACAGTTAGAAACAATACAGTCATAGGACAACAAGAATCTCTAATTTACCCATGGAACATGGGAGGAAACAAGAGTCACTGGATTGAACCCAGAGGACATGACTCAACAAGGCTCCCTGGACTTTCCTCAAGGGCAGCTGTTCTCACTGAGATTTTGAGCCGAGATGACTAGTTTTGACTTTAAAGAGTGGAATCAGGTCCTGGAGAATTGTTACTATGGCTTGTTGGGAGAAAAAGCAATGCAGGGTTTAATGCAGGCGTCTTCGGTAACAGTTGACATGTCAGCAGCATCTGTGTATGTCCAAGACAAATGTGAATGCCTTCGCTGTGCTCCTCTAACACCCAACATAATGCCACAATTGTCTTTGTCATGGCAACCGTACGAGGGACTGAAGGGGGGTGTTGACATTTCCATCCATGAATAACCTCTGAAGGAATCCAACAGCATCGATACAGTACAACAAACTGCATTAGTTCACATTTAGTAAACGTTACATTTAACAAAGCATCTGCATTTAAAACCAACAGGTCTGAATGCACAAATATCCTGAAGGTCGTTGGGGGGGGGGGGGGGGTGGGGGGGAGAGTCTGTCTGTTAGCAGGGGTTATCCTTCCTGGATGGGATGGGTCATAGGTCCAGCTCGGCTAATTTAGAATTTAGAACGCAATAAACCGAGGAATGGACTTCGTGACCCTGGAAACGCCAAAGCTTGTTTGTCTGAGACAAAGACCACCTGTGCTCAGTGTCAAGATTCAAATCAAGACGTTCTGACCCCTGTGTTTGGACACACTGCTGTGGAATCTAACAGTCGCACCCTCAGCAACACTGTGGCATGAGTCAATCACACAGAGTCGAGTAAGTGGAACCGAACTAAAGCTAATAATTCATAAGAGTCCATAAGTCCACCGTATGACTCCACTCCCCACCATCGTCAGTACCAGAGAAGTAAAGACCACCATGCAACATGGTTTTTCATATAACTTCCACAAAAAAAAAAAAAAGACATGTAGCATTTTTATTTTTGACGGCACTGATAAGGTTGCTGCAGACTGTGAAGGCCCAGTATGATCCAGGATCAGTTACTAGGCAACAGGATGAAGGACTTCAGCACAGTGTCTGTGAGATGTAAAGATTTACCCACCAACATGGCATCTATTACATATTTATGACCCCTTGTCCCACCACCACCACCGTATACCACTCAGCTCATAGCAGGTCACTTTATTCGAACAGCCCAGACACCATGGCAAACATTATATGACTAAAATTATTAGGACACCAACCAGAGCTTAACTAACTCTCTCATTACTGGTCCAATGCCTTTGGAAGGGATTTTTTTCATGAGAATATGAAGTTTATCTGTCGGAATCTTATCCAGAGGTGCATTTGTGAGGTCAGACCCCGATGTTAGTTGGGATGTCAACCTAAAGGTTGGTATGTGAGGGTACTTTAGTTGCACTTTAACAATGAGTGTAATTACATTTAATAGTCTTTTAAACTGGAGGCAATTTAGGACTGACATCCAATGCCATTTTTAACAGAGCTTGTCATTTAGAGTTACTTTGTTTGGTTCTTTAACACTTAAGGTCGTGTGACACTCGTCTTCGGCTTTTACGTCCAACCTCATCACAGCTATCTGCGACAAAGCACGCTGTCTAATTTTAAAATCTAGCGGATGGGATCACGTATTAGATGTCAAAAGACTCTTTGAAGTACTGAATACTGATTCAAACCTGAGGTCCATCATTATCATCCACTGACATAATGGTTGTGGATCATTGGTTGTGATTGTGAATCTGATTCTACTGAGAGCCTGATTGGAACCTCACACCACCAGTACAGCAGGCAGTATGTGGACAGTGGTCCTTAACACCCATCAGAACAGTGTAGTTCTAAAACCTGTACGGCATTCTGCTGAGCACAACCTTTTAGTATTCTCCAAAAGAGACACATGCTGCTTTGGATCGTGGCTCCTGTCTGGCTTTCGGTTTGTGTATGTGGAGATTGCAGATTTACTGTCTCTCGGTTTTAAAAGAAAACCCCCCTGAGTGGATGGGAAGTCACTTGAGCATAAAACCAGCAGGGAAAGGACAAAAAGGCATGACAGTAAGGATGTAAAAGAACAAAAGAGCGCAATGAAGCGCATTAAGAATTCGGCAGCTTTCCCAAGTCATTGCCTCACCGACATCTTACAGCGGAAAGGATTTTCGCCCACGTTCCAGTTTGGCAAAATCAGTAGGATATGATGTCATAAAATGCACACATACATAATATATATACACTTACATACAGTATATACATATGTAAATAATGTGGTATGTTTTAGCTATAATTATTTATTAAAAGGTCATTTTGTGAGTCTTTTCCAACCAAATGTGATGTAATGTTTATCTCATCAATGAAACGGAGGCTCTTTAACACCATAAGAGATTACAGTCAAGCTCATTTTTTTTTAGAGAACAGAAGAATCACATGTAAATTTGATCACAAAAGAGGAACATTTTTTTTTTTTTTTACCAAAATATACTTACTGAACTTTGCCTCAACTTTGGCTCACGAAAGGACCGATGGGACAAGTGAAATAATAGAACTAGAAGAAGACCTGGTTCCACCAATGCAATGCACTGGTTCATTTTAGGAGGACCACCCCCACCCCACACACACCCACATATACATAATAAATGCCAAAAAATATCCATGTGACAGGAAATAGACAACAGTCACAAGAATGAATTAGGAAACAGTGAGGACCATAAAGCAGTTGAATTCACTGAGGTCCATCACACAACACCGGATGCCTGACCATCAGCTGCACCACTGGGTCCCTTTGGGTCATTCACATCTCTCACAGAGAAAAAGAGAGAGAGAGAGAGAGAGGATGAGAGAGAGATGACAGTTTAGTGAGATAGCACAGAGGAGACATTTATCTGCTGCATTCCCAGCATGCCTGTGTAGGTTGTAACTTGTTTGGCTTACTTCTGACCCTTTCTAGGCGGGAACAGCTGCTTCCTGTTTGAAAAAAATTCAAACTCAGCCCGCCATTTTTACAGCCACTATCCCACTGGGATCATTCAGTAATTTAAAACGCACAAATACTGAACCATAGATCAAGTGCACATACAAAACATACAATATAATACAAAAAAGACCCACTTTGTTTAATGGCACCCCATATAACCACCCACCAGACAGCTGCAACAGCACCCACTATTCCGAGAAGGTTTTCTCCAGGATTTTGGAGTGCATCTAAGGGACTATCCTCCAGAATAGCATTTATGAGGCCAGACAGATGTTGGGTAAGAGGTTCTGATTCTAACAATCTCGTTCCAAAGCCACTGGATGGGGTTCAGTTTGGGGCTTTGGGTGGGTCTATCGGGTTTCTCCACATCCAACTAACCTGCTTAAACCTCACGCACAGAAACAGTGCCTTCCCTAAACTGCTGAACAAGCATTTCATTACATAGTTAGGTTCTTGTTAATGGACGATGGAAAATAGTTTTGTCCGTACAATGATTGGAAGGTCAACCACGACCCATAATCATTACACATTAGTGGAGGTTAGGAGTTTAAGGAATGTTTGTGACGCAATGGAAGTTCATATGGACATACAACCTCTGATATGGGCGGCATGGTGGTTTAGTGGTAAGCACTTTTGCCTCTCAGCGCTGGGGATTCACAGTTCGAATCTCAATCTGGGTGGAGTTTCCATGTTCTCCCCGTGTCTGCATGGGTTTCCTCTGGGTTCTCTGTATTTTTTCCCCACAGTCCAAAAACATGGATTTAAGGTAAATGGACTGCTCTAAATTGCACTATATAGTCTGTGTTTGTGTGCCCCCAGCGATAAATTGGCACTCTGTCCTGGGTGTATTTGCCCAGCGCTTGAAATGTTCTCCCCTGGATGGGCACGGGAAGCCAGGAGTAATGTTAGGAGTTCTAGAGCCGTTTTTAAGCCCTATTCACACAAACACATTTGAGTATTTTAAGAAGCTTATTTTAGAAAGCAGGTTAGAGAAATCAGTTAAGTGAACAAGAACCGTTTTGGTACTTAAAATGTGGAATGTAGATTTTAAACATTAGCAATCTAATCGTAGTTTAACATTTCAGCAGTCCAGCACGTTTTATTATCACCATAATCAATATAAACAAATAATTGCCTTATAAAGGCTTTTTAACAGAAGAACGTCTCGAGGGAGCTGCCATTCAAACGCCGACGTCCCAAATTCGCACTCTGACGTTTGACCTTGCGGTTAAAAAAACAACTACGCGATAAGAGAATGGCGTTTTGAATACAAAGAAACCCAAATAAAGCTGAAAATACCAGTCTGATTCAAAGGCATGACTTGAGAGCCATTCTGTGAGGCGCCGTTAGTCACCGGGTGTAACGTCATCATTCCGACGGTTAGGATTCAAACGTAACGGTCACTAACCGACCGAAAGACACGGACACCGCTGACACTGACCTCTCGCAGCTGGTCCAGTTCTTGTCGGACGCCGTCATACTCCCCCTCCAGCTCGTCGTACTGCTGCTTGAGCGCCTGCTTCTCCTCCAGCACGGCGAGCCCATATTCGGCAGCCTGGATCTTCTCGCGGGAGGTCTCACTCAGCTCGCGGGTGAGGCGCTCGATCTCGGCCAGCAGCTCCTCGGTGGTCATGGCTTCCTTGCGTCAAACGAATACAAACGAGCTACGGGGCGTTTTTTTTCTTTTCACCGACAAACCGTGTGCCGGGGCGGGATAATTTAATGTCTCCTAGGTTCTTGCATGTTTTCTGTTTGAATACGCCTGGTCCTCGGGCAAGAAGCGACTTGTACTCAGTTCTCTTTCAGCCTAACACAGCTCCATGCCGGCGGACACCTCGCCTCCGCTCCGCTTCTTGCCCGGTAATGAGAGCAAAGCGTCGCCGCGGAGAAGCTCAGCTGCAACTCGGGTTGCCAGATTCCTCAAGAATCCCCGTACGGGCCCTTCTGACAACTTTTCAGTAAGGAAAATAGGTATTGGCTGCCCTGGTCGAAGTATCTAAATGACGTAATAACCTAATTTGCATAATAGTCCATTGATTTATTGATTTATTTTACAAAAAACATTTTAGGACAAATACATTTGCATGAATTTCTTCTATAACATTTTGTAAAAAGGGAACTCCCAGGAAACTGCCTTATCTTATAAAGGGCTGATGCATTTTGCCATTTGCGTGCTTAAGGCAGGGGTGTCCAAACTTTTTGTAAAGGGGGACTCGATAAAGTGATGTCCCTTCGGATATTTTTTCCCCACAAAAGTTATATGAAAATACAATTTTCATTGTCACAATTACCTTTATTTTTTAAATGGCAGTGTACCTGAATATAAGACCCTCAGGCGTGAACAACTCTAAATACAAAATTCTTTCACATCTTGAGAGTCAGATAACATTAAATGAACATATAGAATTCCTTAAATTTAAGTCATTCTAATTTTAAATCGAGCAAAAAATAAAATCCTTACAAGTCAGGAAATCTTTAAAAAAAATGTAACTAGTATTGTTTTGACTTAATTTCCTAGTAAGATAGACATTGTACTTTAGTTTTTCTTTTTTGAATAAATTATAACAATATAAATTTACGCAAAATAATTGGCAGATAGTTGAACTTTATTCGTGAACAGTTTTTCTTGATTTGTGTTTATGGTTTTTTTTTACATCGATTTTTTTGTAGTGCATTTGTGCTTTATGGCAAACTAATGATAAATAATCAAAACCCACCCCTCTGCCTCTGAATATCTGACGATATGTCTTACATTCTCAATGACAGGCATATAGTATTGGAATGGTGCTACTGTCAAGTGGTAAAAGGCGGAATTACATATTTCTATGATTTATTTATTCTGATGAACCATAAATTACACGCAATAAGACCGAAGTCGGCGACACAGTGGCTTAGTGGTTAGCAAGCCACTCTTCTCCCCGTGTCTGCGTGGGTTTCCTCCGGGTTCTCCGGTTTCCTCCCACATCCCAAAAACATGGATGCAAGGTAAATTGAGTGCTCTAAAATGCCCCTATGGTGTGTGAGTGTGTGCCCAGCGATGATTGGCGCCCCGTCCTGGGTGTATCTGCCCAGCGCCCGAGACCCTCATAGAGGAATAAGCGGAAGATGATGAATGAATGAGTATAGAAACAGGTCAGCAGAACACTTGCATCATCCAAACGTAGACCCCACTCATCCGCCTTCTGCTTCCTCCCACCCCCCCCCCCCCATCCCCTTTTAAAATATATATTTTTTTATTTACTCTGTGCATGTTCACTTTTCCGCTAGACGAGTTTTCAGGGCTTTTCCTCTCCTTTAGTAAGGAACCTGCTCACATAGTTGCTACATTTCCAGAGTTCATTTTCTGGTCTTTTGTAACTTATTTGAATGTAAAATCTCTCTTTAGTCACTTTCACTATGAAAACGAGGAACTACATCAGAAAGGCAGAAGACACTGTTTGTAACTCACGTGTTCATGTTATAATTATTTATGTTTTTTTCGTTTTCGGTCTCAGGTGGCCATCCCCGTGGTTTCAGTTCGGCTTGTGAAGAAGCACAAAACCGCCGGCTTGGTTCCCAATGGACTCGCGATCACCACAGACACCAGTCAGAAGGTTCTACAGATCATTTTTATTGTATAAATTATTAATCCGTACGAACTAGATTTGGTACACACACACGTGGGCAGCTGCTGCACCCCTCCGGTTCAATAGTACGTAACTGCAGGCAGTGGGTTAAGGGTTCAAAGATACTTCACGTTACACAAATGTCACTGTGTGGATCAGTGACCTCATCTGGATTAGTGCTGGCTTTCAATTTAATTAAGGTTTCTGCATCAGGTCTGGAATGTGTGTGTTTTGGGGGGTCGGGTACTATGAACACTGTGGGATATTATTAGATGTGAAACAGATATAAGGGAAATTGTCAGCGAGGAGCTGTATTGAGGGTGGCTTAGTGGTTAGCATGGGGATCCCAGGTTCAAATCTCAAGCTGGCTGGAGTTTCCATGTCCTCCCCGTGTCCCCATGGGTGTCCTACGGCTTCTCCGGTTTCCTCCCACAGTCCAAAAATGTTGATTCAAGGTAAATTCATTCATTATCTTCCACTTATTTCTTTATAAGGGTCACGGGGGGGGGGGGGTTCCCCCTGCCCCTCCAGGGGAGAACATC
>JAOUQT010321197.1:0-14149 GCA_025769995.1 Xyliphius kryptos | reverse complement strand
CAGACACAATTGGTGGTTTATTTTGCAGGTATTTAAGCTTTCAGCAGCACAACTGTGTCTGATCCAAATTGTCACTTTCCCCCATGCAGGTAAGTGGAACAGTGATCGTGTAATCGTGTAAGGTTCAAATGCCTCTGCTATAGATGTCACTTGTGTGCTTGTTTAGCGCCAGCATTTAAAAAAGTGGTTTTCTAAACAAGTATCTGCATTTAATATGAGAATGTGAACTGAGTGCCTACGGTGTAGCCAACAGGAGTCTCCAAGGCTGTGTTCTGCTTGGTTTGACAGCTGATGTGGTAGAAGGTAAAGAGCAGGTGGTGGTTGTCAGTCAGATTGGCTGGAATTTTCATCTTCACTTCTTCGTAGAACTCAGGAGACCTGGCGAACGAAAAAATTAATTATAGATGTTTGACACACTGACTCAATAAGTGTACTATAGAAAAACAGGTAAGCAGCTCACTTGTCATGGTAGATAACTGGTGTGTAGGCCTCTCTGTAAAATTCAGCACAACTCGATTTCCCAAATATGACCTAAAAAAAAGGAATGATAAAAAACATAAATGATCATGAACATCACTCACATTTAGTGCAGCTGTCAGTTAACAGCCTGTGGGGCGTTTTTTTTCTCCCAAACTACAGATATTTATCTTCTTGCACTATTGTGCATCGGGGCCTCCCACTCCTTTCTCTGTTTTGTTAGAACTAGTTTGTGTCACTTTTTAAAGAGAGTAGTTAACAGCATGGTAAGATATTTAGTGTAGCCTTTCTTCCTTAACACAACAATGGACTGACGGGTCTCTAAAAAAAGTTGTTACTTTCTGGCCGTTTGGAGCCTTTTTTGTTTAAGCAAAAAAAAATCTGTTTTAGTGCATCACTAAAACACACAAAATGTCAGTGATGGGAGATGAATAAACATCAATTACTAAATTAATTACAGAAATGTTGGGGGATGACCAAATTTTTTTATTTTTTGCAAAAATTTTTTTTTGTTGCAATACTTTTCAGTTTGTCTGCTGGAATGTGAAAATACATAATGTGTTTAACAACATTTTTAATTGCAGAAAACAAGTCAAAAATACATTTAACCTATTTATTACATTTGTGGCAAAAAGAAATAATGATTTTGAGTAAAAACATTCAAATGAAAATTTTAGAAAACATGGCAGCTTTCTTTCTAGAATCAGATTCTCAATATTTTTGTTGCTGTTAAAAATTTTTCTTAGTCAATTATCACACTGCAGTCTCACGTCATGATTATCCCTTAAAGGGCAAATAAAACACCATGTCTGAAGGTGTTGAAATAGTTTGCATCTGTAAGGTTTGTGGCGCTTTGTGCATATACTGTGTGTAGACTCACAGGCATGGCTTGGCTGGGGTCCTCTCCTGCCATGAACTGCACCCTAACAGCAATGTTCCGTACAGACCCCTGTCTACTGCTAAAGTTAAGATTCTGAGGATACACATACAGCAGATTCCTGTAAATAAGGAAAAACACATGCATACATTAACTGCAAGTACATGTCTATATTATTATGTTAGATACATTTCATATAACAACGTAAAGGTTGACATACACTGCTCCAAAAACTAAAGGAAACACTTTAACAACACAATATAAATCCGAGTAAATCAAACTACTTTAAAATCAAAACCGTCCACTTAGTAAGCAACACAATTAATTTTACATGCGGTTGTGCAAATGGTATAGACAACAAATGGAAATTATTGGCATTTTGCAAGACACACTCAATAAATTAGTGGTTCTGGTAATTTTGAATGTTGGTTGTGCTTTTACACTCGTGGTAGCATGAGACAGACACTACAACCCACACAAGTGGCTCAGGTAGTGCAGCTCATCCAGGATGGCAAATCCGTTATCATAGTGTCCAGAGGCGCTACCAGGAGACAGGCCAGTACACCAGAAGATGTGGAGGAGGCTGTAGAAAAACAACAACCCAGCAGCAGAATCACAGGGTGATATGCGGCCTGCAAAATGCTTCAGCATTATTGGTTTGGCAGTAGGTCAGTAATGACCTAAAAAGGGTTGGCATTTCTTTTGATGAAATGCTCTCCATGTGCTCGCCAGAGGAAGTCTGACTGCCATTAGTTACCGAGATGAGATCCTCAACCCCTTGTGAGATCATATGCTGGTGCAGTTGACCCTTGATTCCTCTTAATGCAGGACAATGCTAGACCTCATGTGGTTCAATCAGCAGTTCCTGCAAGATGAAGGCATTGAAGCTATGGACTGGCCCACCCATTCCCAGCCCTGAATACGATTGAGCACATCTGGGACATTGGGTCACACTCCATCCACCAACATCAATACTGAGCCTAATTTTGACTTGTTTTAAGGACATTACATCAGAGTTGAATCGGCCTGTAGGTGTGTTTTTCCACTTTAATTTTGTGTGCGATTCCAAATCCAGGCCTCCATTGGTTAATAAATTTGATTTCCATTACTGATTATTGTGTGGTTTTGTAGTCAGCACATTCAACGTTGTACAGAACAATATTAAATGAGAATATGTCATTCATTCAGAGCTAGGATGTGTTCCCCTTATTTTTTAAAGCAGTGTAAACTAATAGTTTACAGTAAATGAAATCATTTCATTTACAAAAGCAACTAATAAAAGTAGAGGACAGCCCATTAACATGTGATGTTTGCCCTTTTAAGGCTACTTCACCGTGACTGTTCTAGTTTGGGTAAGATCCAAAGTCAAGTTAGATGATGAAATAAGTGCTTAATACCAAGTGACCTAAAAATTTAACTTTCCACCAAAGTAAACAGGGGGACTACCGAAGGTACCCTGCTCCAGAAAGAATTTACCTTACAAAAACATAATCTACAAAGTTGACAATGTACAAACAGAAGTACTGCTGGTATGAAAAGAAGCCAGAAAAGCACTACATGTGCAGTGCAGCAGACCTCTCAAACCAGGATTGAGAAACACTGCATGAAAAAGTCCTGCCACAAGTCAGGGTCACTGACTGACACAGCCATGTTCCAGACTTGTGATTGGTTCCTAGGTTTCTGCCATGATGTTTATAAAAGCTATATCTGCCTGCTTCAGGTTAACCGCCAAGCTCCCCGCCGCCACAGCACCGGATAGCATGACCCCAGATTTGTGCATACGGGTAGTTCTGTATGTTTGGGTGGGCACATGGCTGTGTGGAGCGTCACCTTTGCCTGCCAGGCCACAGAGAGAGACGAGGGTTGCATTAGTAAACGACGTCAACGTGCTAATGTACGGGGTGCTGCAATTCAGTGAATCACTGCGCAACATGTACCAGAACACGGAGGACAAGCTGAGCCGCATCGCCCAAGCCATCAAACACACAGAGGGCCTGGTGCAGCGCCTGGGTCAGGACACCGAGCAGGCTGTCCACTCTGAGAAGCAGATCAAAGAGAGGCTCAGCCTCATCCAGGTAAGAACCCAGATCTGCAAGTACACTCAAACTAGAGGTACAAAATATAGACCAAATCAGGAGAGTGCAATAACATCAGTGTACAATGTAATAAATAAAGTTTAAAATACAGAATTTTGTGTATATTTAGCCTTTTGTATCCCTAGTTTAAAATAGCTAAAAAAAAATTATGAACCTAAAGAAATTCTTATTGTGTCCTAACACGATTTTACAGACTTATTCTAAAGTAAATATACTAAATTAATAGCACATAATGCATGTGCAGCATATAGTAACAGTGTTATTACCATGGATTAGAAAATTACTTTGGCTCTAATTCTGGAAATTGTAATAATGAAAACTGAATACGTCACAGATATGTGTGTTAACTGGAATAACTTCCTGTTATATTGTGATAATAATAATGCAGCACTAACTCAAACATAATGTGGGGGGGGGATTGAATCTGATAATTATGAAACTTTGCATGGAGGTACGGGGCCGGGACGCATTCTGCATTTTCATTACATTTAGCAGACGCTTTTATCCAAAGCGACTTACAAGATTCCCACTTAATGTTCAATATTTAAGGTCAGAACACAGGGTCACATACAGAATCCCTGGAGCAATGAGGGTTAAGGGTCTTGTTCAAAGACCCACAATGGTAACTTCAGTGGACCTGGGCTCCCTCTGTGCACCCAAAAACCAACAGGACGGCCTTTAAATATCCTCATCATCTATACTGTAGATAAAACTTTACAGATAAACTACTAATAACTCAAAACATAGCAGGAAAAATGTATTGCTATTTTTACAAGCAAGAAGATTTAACCATGTTTTTTTTTTATAGGACCAAATGGAACTACTGCAGATTCAGGCTCAAAAGACCAAAGGGCTCGTTAATGAGGTGGAGCAAGATGACGTGGAGTTAAGGCAAAAACTGACAGGTCTGGAGACCAGTCTGAATATCTTCACCCATGACAGAATTAGAGCAATGAAGGTATAAAGATTAGAACAATATCAGTTTTCCTTTACCCATCACACAATGCTAATCTCAAAAAATGATCTTTGTTCATACGAACAATTATCTAATATCCATATAAACATAACCTATATCTAGTGTTCTTTTGTGTTTTTCTTTGATTACAAAACAAAGATCAGGGAGTTTTTTTTCTTGCCACTGTTGCTTTAGCTTGTTCTTCAGGGGTTTAGGCTTAGAACACTGTAACGCTGCTTTAAGATTATGTACATTTGTAAAAAAAATAAAAATAAAAAAAGGTGCTATATAAATCAATTAAATCACTTCACTTAAAAATATAATCTGAGCTCTGAGAAAACCCTTTTTATTAATTACAGTTTACCAGATGGACAAACAAGATTAAGTGGATGAAAGCATTTTAATGAGAAGTTTAGCTCATTAGCTCTGTCAGTTTTGTCTGCAATGTTTAAATATAACCGCGAGCCAGGTGCTGCATGGAAGTGTGTTTATTTTAGTGTGTAATTATTAGTAATTAATAGCATTAATTTTCCTATGCACCACATAAATGATGTATGATGTTTTCGTATCAATTCTGAGCTGAATTAGTTCCTGTTCTATGTGACTCAAGTGAGTTGATCTAAATGATGTCATTCCTTCATGACAGGAGACAGCGCTGAAGCACAACAAGATTTTGGAAGACTTGATAATTTGGACAGAAAAACAGAAACAGCAGCTAAAAACTCAAAACATGCAGCTGGCAAGATTACAGATTTAAACAAAAGAAATCTTCTAGAAGGACAGATTTACTGCTATTTTACTGCTCCAGCCCAAATACCTGATGAAGCACACTGAGAAATAAAATTAAGTCATGCCAGTGGCAGCAGCTCTTCTGCACATGCCCCATTTTAGTGTGTTCCACACCACCAGAGAACATCACTGTTTAACAGGATATGTGGATCCTGATTGTGTACATTTGCAGCACAAAGCGGTAGGAGATGAGTTGCAACAAAATCCTGGAAAGGATTTTGGAGGAATTTGAGGAACCATATCACACAATGGTTTATTATTATTAACTGTGTGTTCTCTTTAGGTATGATTTTACTGTTAAATGTTGGCTTTGGTGTATAGCATTCAAGTTCCTAATACCAAGACAGAGCAAAAACTGTTTCCATGCTTGGATAGTGTTCATAGCAAGATCACCGTATTTAAAAATGAAAAATTTAACAACTTTTCATAATTTTCATAAAAAAGTTAAAAAACAGAAAAAGTGCAAAACCTTTTAACTAATAAAACCCCAAATAAGACGTTTTCAAACATGAAACATGATGGGGCAGGGACAATTTTTGCGACATTGTTGGATTTGGGGTTTAAACCCCCCAACCTTCATTTGCTTGGATTGCTGGCCCATCACCCCAACCACTGATCTTCCATGCCCACTTTGGTTTTTCAGCACAATAATGCAAAGAACTTTACACAGTTTATTCTATTGTAGTAAAAGATTTAAGGACTCATTGAAAATACCACTGTATAAAGGCCAACAGTGAAAATCAATATTGAATGTGAGCCTTCAGGTGATACAGTTCGAGAAACACATGGACATTAGCCACATGGGCTCAAGAGTACTGGGAAAATTCTGTCACTTTACTCAATCTGATGCTGCACCAAGAAACGCAACTTTGAACTTTATTATGCAACAATTAAGCTATACAAATAAACACACAGTGTCAAGAGCATAAAGCAGATACCAGGAGACAGGCTAGTACAGCAGGAGACATGGAGGGGGTTGTAGGAGAGAACATCCTCCAGGGTGTTGTAGGGAGGTCATACAGACACGTGGAGGGCACAGACACTACTGAGCCTCATTTGAACTTGTCTTCAGGACTGTGATTTGATTTTCCACTTTGAATTTGAGTATGATTCAAAATCCAAACCTCCATGGGATAACCCTTTTTGATTTACATTTTGTTCATTTTTATGTTATTTGGTTCTAAACGCATTCCACTATCTACTAGTTTTTCAACAAGATTTTATTCATGGAGATCTAGGATGTGTCGTATTAGTGTTCCCTTTAGTTTTTCTGAGCAGTGTAATTTCCCAGAAATGCATGTGAGGGTTAAAGGCTCTATCTGAACACTGTCGTTTGGCCCAGCTTTGTTAAACATGATTTAGCTTGCAGAGACTCCAACTTACAGAGAATAGATACTGAATTAGAAATTCCAAAGACTAAAAAGACTTTTACAAACAAAAGTGTAAAAACCAGCATCTGTGATGGCATGACTGATCTGCATATAAGTGAAAAACCATTAATACGTAAACTTGTATTGGCAATTCTGAGAGATATATGCAGCCCTCAAAACAAAATCTATTTCTAAGAACATGTTTATTTTAAAAGGACAATGACTTGTCTGAAGATTTTGTAATTTTTCCAAATCTCTTTGTGTCTAAAGTCTCCCTTTCACCCTCTGACGTTTGTACTGTTCTGGGTTTTGTGCCAGCTGTATGATGGAAATGTCAACAGTCACTCAGTGTGAATATGCCAGACTTTCAGATCAGAACATTATTCTAGGGAACTGACAGGATAATTAGCCTCAGGCTTACTGTACTTGTGGGAAAGAGGAAAGAATATGGTGTTCTTGTAGCTTCGATCTAATTTACATTATCCAACAAATTACGTTATTAAAATTAGCATGCCCGAGCTGCTCATGATTTTAAAATGGGTAGTGCCAGTCTTTAAACCTGACTGGCATTCATATCAATATTTTATATAAATTTTTTAAAATCAAGTACGAATAATGGGATTACAGATTCATATAAACAGCAATCCAATTACGAATAAACTCTAATATTCTGTTGCTTAGCAATCAGTGTTCATGTTAAAAACCAGACTTGATCCCTTCACAGAAGAACAGTATTAATAATTGTGTTTAAAATAAACCTTTTAATCTTCTACTTTTATTTATTTTATTAAACTGCATGGCAAAAGATAAGATGTGTGCGTTTATTTTGGAACAGGCAAAAAAAAATCTGCTCGAGTGTCAGTTTGTGGTACAAGGAAGGAAAATTTCATGCAGAACTGAACCGGTAGGCTACTTTGTCATTGTAACAATACCATTAAAATCTATTTTGATTAGGAAAGAAAAGATTATTGCAAAAATCATATTACTTTATTAAATCTTAGTCACAAGCTGGTTTGTGTTACTGTGATTAGTAAAACAAAGCTGGGTTATACCTGCATTCTGCTTTCCAGTGATTTACTGAGAGTAACCCATGCTCGCTACATTTAAATTTAGTCATTTAGCAGACGCTTTTATCCAAAGCAACTTATGAGAAATCACCACAAGTCAGTAGTTAAGGAAAAACCACTACACTGCAGTATCACCAAAACCTGATCGTTATCTGATCTGGCTGCCTTATTTAATTTTTTTTATTGCAAGTGCCTGTGTAGGAGATGTTTTTTGAGAGGTTTTAAAAAAAAATAAGTTTCTTAAAAATGCCTAAGGGCCTTACAAACGGGGTGGTAGACTATCAATCAGAAGGTTGTAGGTTCAAATCCCAGGTCCACTCAAGTTACCAATGTGGGTCATTGAGCAAGATCCTAAGCCTCAGCTCCAGGGTTACTGTATCAACCCTGTGTTCTGACCCCAACCAAGTTTGGTTACATGTATGTAACTTTAAATAAGTGTTTGTAAATGTAATGTAAATATAAATTGTGTGTTCTTATTGAAGCCAAAAGACCTGAAACCACAGATGAACCAAAATTGTAAACATTAAAATTCCCCTGTGTTATTAGTAACTGACCTGTATGTAGTGTGAGGAGTGTAAACATAACGAGCTGGAAACTCCAGAACTTCTTTGGTGGGACGCACTCTCAGGTCAGGGTAGGGTTTCACATGGAGTAACTCCGGAGAAAGACAGTAGTGAGGAGCCTCAGGTGCAGGAGAAATGTCAATTTTTAACTGAGCTGGACAGAAAACACATAATATTTCATTTTATTAAAAACTGCTCTTCCAGATTTTCAAATTGTAAACAAGATTAAATTTCACCACATTGGACATGTAGTCTGAATTTTACCTGTGACTGGTCTGAGTCGTCGCAGCAAGGAGGACGGTCTTCTCATGTCAGCCAAAAACTTATAAAGGTCCTCATCGCTCAGCCTGTCACCTTCCTACTGGATCACACGAACACTCGCAAAAATTACAAAAACAATCACAATACATTACAGCCAAAAGCTTTACAAAAAGGACAAACCAAAAATGCTACGACTTTTACTTAACACGAATGAATGAATAACAACAAATATGAATTGAATGACTAACTCAGTTTTGCCAAATTTAATTTGAAAATTAATCTAAACAGATATATCGGTGAGGCAGGTGGATATACAATTTGACATGGAGGAGTCGACGGGGAAAAAGTTAAATGAAGCTGAGTGTCATCAGCATAGCAATGGTAAGAGAAACCATGTGCCTTAATGATGTAACCCATCATCACAGGTTCGATATGAACTATAATCACCACCAAGTCCCCAAAACTCAGAAAGAATGTTTGGATATAATTCACAAGACACTGATATATTTGCCAAAATGTGTACCTGTATTTCATTCTATCAGTGCAAAAAAGTGATAAACAGCACTAACGGTCTACTGGCCTGTTTAAAGAAGTTTGTGACTGTGAGTGTTGCAGGACGGAAATTAGTAAAGTTGCACATTTCTTCTCCCACACTCATTCGCTCGATTCCTTTCTTCTTTCGTTCATTCCATGTGCCTTTGCGCTCTGTAAGTGGAGAAATGGATATATTAGGATTTCATATGCACATATTGGATATAAAGTGGGCAGGAAGTAATACTAAGAATGACCAGTGTCTGAATCGGAGTCAGATCGCTCCAGTCCCCCGACACTGCTGACGATGTTGGCGAGATGAATGGCCGTCCAGGCAAAGGGCATTCTGAAGCGGCCCAGCCTATTGCAGGACTGCTCTGCCTGAGCCTTCAGCTTGTCTAACTTCTCCTTGTGCTTTACACACACAGACACACCTCTTATTCAGTATAAAGCACAGTGGTTAGTCTCTCTTACACTTAAGTTTACTGGACTTTGGTACATTTAAAAGACAGCAAATATTGCAGAAGGCTAGAAATTGAGAAACTGAGTAACTAATGAAAAACATTAAATTTATTTCACATGCAACCGATACTGTAGATGCACATTACTACAAATCAATAGACTGACATTATAAAAAAAACCTGACTGATCTAGGTTCTAAAGACATACAGAACCACTAAAAATCTCAAACAATTCAGCTATTTTAAAAAAAAAATAAAAATTAACAAATAGTTACCTCGCATTTAAAAGGCATTAAATAAAAAAATACAATTACAGTTTTAAGTAAATGTGTAATATTCCTAATTTTCATTATGAACTTTATTCCTTTATGAAGATTAAATGTGAATAAGCTAAAGCACTATAATGCTAATTGAAGTCAGAGACCTTGAAAAAAATTTTAAAGGGTCAAATCTATTTTGGTGCACTAATATTTGCACAGTGCCCTTTCCTTTTGGTGTTCACATTATTCACAACAATGATACACAGCTTAAAAGAGTGTTCCAACCTCACCTTTTAAAATAACAAATCACTAGCACTAGCCTCAAGCAAAAACATATCAACAAAAAACATTGGTGCCATAGAAGTGAAGTACACCTCATGGTTCTGTTAAACGACAGGGAAGTGGCTGGGAAAGGAAGTGATCCTATAAGAAACACACTGCAGTAATCAGGATTCTATTTAGGAAAAAAAGTGTATACAGTAACACCCTGCGACTTAGCAAGCTCTTCCACTTCGAAATTATAGAGGGGTCTAAATTTTTTATCTTAGGTGCATAAGAGAGATAATCTAAAAAAGGAAAATTCCAGAAATCACAATGTATGATTTACAAAGATTCTGGTCAGATTCTTAGAGACGAGTCCACCTCTAAAAACTCCACCTCCACTCCACGTATTATTTTAAATTAGAAGCACCTGTTTGAGGTTGTTAGCTACAAAAAGACCCATGTCCATCCCACACCATCAGTAAGACTCCAACTACTAACATGGCTAAGACCAAAGAGCTGCCCAATGACACCAGAGACAAAATTGTTGACGTCCAGGGCTACGGGGCAGCTTGGTGATAAAAGATTAGAGCAAACCGTTAAAGCAATTATTAATAAATCTCCATGCTCCTTGCAAGATCTCACCTTGTGGTTATCAATGATTTTAAGAAATCAGCCCAGAACTACACAGGAGGAGCTGGTTAATGACCTGAAGAGAGCTGGCACCACTGCTTCCAAGGTTACTGTGGGTCATAAACTAAGACGTAAAAGTAAAATCACGCATGGCATGAAAGGTTCCCCTGTTTAAATCAGCACACGCCCAGACTCATCTTAAGGTTTCCCATGACCATTTGGATAATCCAGAGGAGTCATGGGGGAAAGTTTTGAACTTTTTGACCTTAATTCCACACACCGTGTTTGGATGACGAGGAATGATCCCATCCTAAAAACACCATTCATACTATAAAGCATGTGGGTGGAAGCGTTATGCTTTGGGGTGTTTTTCTACACATGGGACAAGACGACTGTACTGTGTAAAGGAGGGAATGACCAAGGCCAGATATTGCAAGATTTTGGGGAGCCACCTCCACCCCTCAGTTAGAGTATTAAAAATGAGTCATGACTGGGTCTTTCAACACGATAAAAACCCAAAGCACACAGCCAGGATAACCAAAAAGTGGCTCTGTAAAAAGCATATCAAGGTCCTGGAGTGGCCTAACCAGTCTCCAGACCTAAACCCTATAGAAAATCTACGGACGGCGCTTAAACTCCGTGTTTGACAGCCCAGTGTGTGCAAACCTGGTGAAAAGCAACAGGAAACGTTTAACCTCTGTAATTGCAAGCCAAAAAAAAATGCTACTGTACCAAATATTAACATTGATTTTCACAGGTGTTTAAATACTAATTTACAGAAGTAACACACAAATAAAATTATTTAAAAAAAAATCATAGATTGTGATTTCCAGATTTTAATTAGATTATGTCTTTCACAGTTGACATGCACCTAAGACGACATTTTTAGACCCCTCCATGATTTTTTAGTGGAAAAACTTGTAACTTATTTTCCTCACTGTAAGCAATGCTGACAAATAATTCTAAAAAGGAGGCTAGATTTGACTTTTTAAGTACACTTGTTTAGATCATCTGACTTAATACTTTTTAAATACCAAAAATATACTAGTTCATTTCTGTGAAGCTGAACTGTGATGGCTTTTTTATAAATAGTACCAGGTGTTCATTATATTTTAACAACAAACACTCACACAGACTTACCTTAACTGAGTCAGACTCTTTCATAACCATGTAAGGCTCACAGCATTCTCCGATATCACCCTGCTGCAGAACTTTTTCCAGCTAAAATAGAAAAGAAAGAAAAAAACATAGCGTTAAAATAATATACAACACATAAAACAAACAAATGCCATTAAATTATCCAAGTTTCACTGTGTCACATTCTCCCATCTCTACACATTAGATTTAAATTGTGTCCTATGAAGTAACTCCCCCTAGTGGCTGTACCTTGATGACCAGGAAGATTTCAGGAGAGGGGTAAGTGATGGAGAAGATGGCGGAGCGGGCAAGGGTGGAGATTGCTGTGTGTGGATTGTGGGAGCGCAACAGGCTCTTCATCTGGTCCGAGTTTAGATCAAAGTAAAAGTTCTCTGAAATCTGGGAAATGAAATGAGATAAATTGGGGCCGTCATTATTATCATACTGCATGGGTTCTGTTAAAATATTACAATTTCATTATTAAATTGTCCTTAACTCTATTAAAATAAGCAAGGCTATTCTGGTAAAACAATTTCACAAACAAACAAGATATTGTTGCACTACTGTAATGATATATAACGTTAATAACTAGAAAAATACAAGTTATGACAGCAAACACAAGTACCTTTTTCTTTTCCTTCACATCATATAGAGCCAGCGTTCCAAATATCGGTTCAATTTCAATTTCAAACCTGAAGAGAAAGAAACAGGGCACAATACATTCCATCACACAAATGTAAGTTTCACCTTAACAAAACCAAAAAGTGACAATGTTGACAGCTAAAGTAACAGTAGAGAGTAAAGAAACTGACGTGGAAAAACTTCTAGAACTTTAGGAAGTTGGTGTAACAAAAGCACAAGGTTAAAGGTTGGCTTCATGGTTTCGTGTTTAATTCAGACAATTTAAAGTTAAACATGCCGTGAAACTACAGTAATATGTGGGACTAATTGTCAAAATATCTTTATATCACTGCCTGCAGCTGGTAAGTAGAATTCCTCCATATAAAAATGTGAGTGAAGATGAGAGCACCACACCAAAGATAAACAGGGTTGCGGGGGGTGGGTTACAGAGGAGCAGTGGTTAGTGCACATCTCACAGCAAGAAAGTATTCCATTTGATTCTTGGATAAGGTGGACAGGGTTATTACTGTGTTTGCATGTTCTTTTTAAGTCTGTGTGGGTTTGCTACAGGAGCTACTCTTTCCTCCTACATGCTATTATAGCGATTTAGAATTGATCCAGGGGTTAATGCGATGTTCCATCACCCAGTGTGAACAGGAATGAGCTCCGGATGCCCCACATCCCTGATCAGAATTTAGTGGATTAAATCACAAATGGATCAAATCAATTAAATAAAAAAAAAAACAATTAGAGATCACTACTTAAATCAATAGGTTACTCTTCAGGAACATAAAAAATATCTTGCCAAAATATTATTGGATTTTTTTTTGTAACTTAACTTCTAGTATTATTTAAACAAGTACATCATTGCAGGAAGAAAGGTAAGGACACGCTTCAGTACCACCATTATAGCCACCATTATTACTCTAATACTACACATGAGATGAGGATGAGCTTAAATAGCAACCAGACCAAACTTACTTGAGAGACAGACACTTGACCATGATTCTCTGCCCTGTATGTTCCCTGGGTATGTCTGGGACTGAACACCTTTCCACGGCCTCATCCTGACACACACACACATATACAGTAAATTAGAGAGAGTAAGCTCCATGGTGATGGCACCATGGCAACATTGACACAGGAGCGATGTGTACAGAGATATAAACACACAGTAGCAGCAGGGAAAGGGGGAATGAGGGAATGCATTGATGTTCCAGACAAGGTAATTAAAAGAAGTTTAACAAATGTCTATGAGCAAAGTGATTTTATTTTGTAGATTTATAGCTAGAACTAAACCATATGCTTTTTGAAAGTTCACATTAATTAATCTGAGCTACACATTAATATAGAACTGCAAAATCTACATTCACCCATTTTAACGATCCCACAACATTACAAACCACAGGGTAGAATTTAAACCTCGTCAGGTGCTGGGTAAAGCCCTAGTAGGTCAGTGTGGCGCCCTTGTTTGCGATTCTCTTCGTTTCGCCGGTCCATATCCTCAGCAGCGGTGCGCTCCAGTAGAGAGGGCAGCAGTGCATCAGCAGAAGAGTTCTTCAGATCAAAGATACTGGAAGCCCAGCTGCCTCTTGGTGTATCATCCAGGGACAGTGATCTTCTCTTAAGGTCATCCTGCACAGACAATACATCATTGATATATTTTTTCAACCTCGCAGAACAGATTTTTAAAAGGAGATTTATGACGGACAATGTGTTCCAAATTATTATGCAAATAATATTTTCTCAGATTTTCCAAAATTACATATATGAATTGCAGTCATTGTAAT
>JAOUQT010321152.1:0-14153 GCA_025769995.1 Xyliphius kryptos | reverse complement strand
ACACACACACACACACACACACACACACACACACACACACACACACACACACACACACACACACACACACACAGATTCAATCATCTGTTGAAGACATGTTACGTAAATTAAAGGTGATTTGTTGCATATTGTAAGGAACTGTTAAGATAAATGATGTGGTAGACTATGTGTGTTTATGTTGTGTGTGTGTGTGTACGTGTGCACGTGTGTTCTGTCAGGTCTGAATGTACACCGGTTCCTGGATTTATCATGAGTCACATTGCTGTTTCCCAACCGTTTCCCAGCAGAGCTCTTAAAACACGGCAGCTGTGACCACAGATCTCTTTCTCTCTCTCTCGCTTACACACACACACACACTCACACACACACACCAATCAATTAATAACAAATGTACCCGTCACATGATCAGGCTCTTAAACCCACTGTGTTGCAGACAGTCGCTGGGTTTAAACGCTGACCTGTAAACGGTGAAATCCACTCAGAGTGGAACGCGGTTATGAAACGGTGACAACAGTGGAACGTGTGGACAAACGCAGCTCCAGGTCTGTGGATCAGAAACATCTCTGTACGATGTCAGCTGTATAAATGGCCCCTGTGTTGAGTCCCATCAGACACACATGCTGCCCTGCATAAATTTACCCCCCCCCCCCAGCCATGAACTTTTCAACTTGAACTTAGGTATTATATGACATGATGAGTCATGAAAACAGACCATAATGTATAGTCATGGATTAAAAATCTACACAGGTTACAAACCTGTTTTAAGGAAGCATAAATAAAATGTAAATATTAAAGTTGTGCGAATATAATCTATAAGCATAGTTCATATTATGCAATCAGGACGTGTATTCTAAACCAGCAGTTCTCAGAAGAGGGTCACGGACACATTTTGGGTGGGACGTGGACAGCTTGTATAAATAAATACAGTGATCCACTGTTTTCATTGATATCAGATATTCCCGGATTTGGAGTTAGTAGATTTTTTTCTTCGCAAAAATGTCAGTTTTTGCCGGTTGCTTTGGATTTCAGGGCCGTGATCACGTGACGTGGATATGTCTCATTGTCCTGATTAAGTTTCCTTTTCCAACTGCAGCTTGGGAGAAGATATTACGTGTATGTTGCTGTGGAATTAAAAAATATGTCAAAAAATTGCAGATAATATAAACACATTAATCGATACTCTTGCGGATGTGTCGATGCTTCGGACTGCCAGCTGTATAATCAATTCAAACCTATTAATGTTTACACTCCACAACCAGTGGTTCTCAAAAGTGGGTTGCGGACATGTTCTGGGTGGGTCATGGACAGCTTGTAAAAAATAAATACAGTAGAATCTTTGTTTTCATTAACCTTGGATATCACTGGATTCTGTGTTGGTCAATTTTCTTAGCAAAAATTATGTTGGTTTTCGCTGCGGATATCTATCCAGGAGAGAACTTATCGGGCGCTGGGCAGATACACCCAAGATAGTACGCCAATCGATCACTAGGCACACACTCAATCAGACACAAAAATACACTGTATGCGACAATTTACAGCAGTCGATTTACCATAGAACAATGTTTTTAGACTGTGGGAAGAAACCAGAAAACCCAGAGGACACCCACGCGGACACGGGAAGAACCTAGAATCTCCAGCGCTGAAAATCAAACGTGCTAACTTCTAAGCCACCGTGCCGCCCACACACTATATTTATTTCGTAACATACAATGCATTATTTTTCCGATGGCCTTTATAAACTGCGTTTTGTAATTTGGGCACTAGATGGCAGCATTTAATATTTAGAGAAACTGAAGTGACCAGGACTTCCAGGGCACCCAATCTGGGTGGAGTTGGCAAGTTCTCCCCGTGTCTGCGTGGGTTTCCTCCACGTTCTGCTTCCACATTCCAAAAACATGAAGGTAAATTGAATGCTTTAAATTGCCCTGTATAGTGTGTGTATGTGTGTGTGTGACTGTGTGAGTGAGTGTGTACCCAGCGATGGATCGGCATCCTGTCCTGGGTGTATCTTCCCAGCGCCCGAGATGTTCTCCCCTGGATGGGCATGGGGAACCCCCTCATAAATGAATGAATAAATGAAGCGACCAGCATTCACTTTAACAACCGGACTAGATTATGTCAAGGAAGAGCAGATTATTACAGGCACAAGAGTTTGTGTATTATTGTGAATAAATCACAGGAAAGAGGTGTAACTGTACCCCGTTGATAGAACTACGAGGCTACTTCAGTTAACAGAATATGGAACTAAATCCGAACACAAGTTAGAAAATCTGACAGTCTGGAAATCGGCCTGACAAAATTTCCTCTAACTGGACCTGACTTAATCCTAATTAAAGAACCTTTCTTCAAATAGAAGCGGGATAAAAACTGTTCTTGAAGCGACTTGTTGGTTGCGGGTTACGGCGGCTGATGTCGAGGCTCAGATAAGACAACAATGATGCCTCAGATTCAGGCTGGATGCTTATCTTCACATCTGAGAAGCGGAATATCAACACTGAGCTGATTTTCCCGGCTCGACAGGAGGAGCCGGTTGTAGATCAAATACATGCTGCATTTCGGACGGTTCAGGTAAACAGCTGCTCAATCAGTCATGTGATAATGCCATGAAGGCACAAATGCGTCTTTGTTCGGGGCGAGACACTCCTGCATAGCGTTTGTCAGTCCTGTCAGCGGCTCCTCGTGGATTCTGACACAAAAAACCCACAAGGTGAGGCAGTGAGAGCAACCGTTACACTTCACTCATTCCACTATCAAATGCTAAACAGCAGCCGAGGACAGCTGAAGACAAATCAAGGCTGTCGGGATCCAGATTGATGCCGTGGCGCTGATTTGGAATTACTGAGGTCTGGATTCGAGCTCCGCGATCACTATTTAAATGATCCGCCATTCCTTTAGTATAATTTATATATACATATAAATGCCTACCCCCCTCAATGTCTCGCTGATTCATCACCAAGTCTCCCACTTCCCTACCATGTCATCGAAATAAAAAACTTTCTGCTTTAACTTTCTTAAATTCGATTATTCGTTTAATATCACCCTGCAGGTTCATATCGGGGTCTTGCCGAGTACCTACAAGGCTGAAATTCGGCACCGTGATTACCTACTATGTCCTTGGAGAAACGTGTTCTTGCTTTCCTACATTCAATTGGTCGTTTGCTATTGCAATCAAAGCAATGCCTCGTATGAACTGGGGTCTTGGCGAGTGCCTACAAAGCTGAAACTTGGCTTTTTGGAAAACTTAGTACCTCGCACCTTCCTAAATTCGATGATTTGTTCAATATCGCCATCGAACTCAAGATGCCTCTAGTGTCACATTGGAGTCTTCATGAGTACCTACAAGGCTGAAACTTGACAATGTGATTACCCATCATGTCTTTGGAAAAACCAATGGGTTCTCAGTTTCCTGTTTGATTGTAGTTCGCTATCGTATGCAAGACCTCGGATAGATTGGGTTCTTGGCGAGTACTTACAAAGCTGAAACTTGGCTCCTTCATTCCTTATCATGTCCTTGGAAAACCTACTGATAAATTCCTGTAAGCAAGCAACCGCTTGGACACCATAGTCCCAATTCACACTATATCCATTAGCTTCCTCTTATTTGTCTACTAGAGCCCATCCAGGTTTGTAACATCTCGGGCGCTGGGCAGATACACCCAGGACAGGACGCCAATATATCACTGGGCACACACTCACTCACACTAAACAGGGCAATTTAGAGCCTTCAATTTACCTGGAATCCATGTTTTTAAACTGTGGGAGGAAACCGTAAACACGGAGGCAACCTATGTGGACACGGGAAGAACATGGAAACTCCACCCATATCATTAGGCATTTTGGGGCAATTGTATGCTTCCAGTTTTGGGAAACGCCCGTTTCAGTTTCAGCAGAGACATGTTGGGTTGTGGTATGAAGTACAGGGGGTGAACAATGAAACTGAAACACCTGTCATTTTAGTGTGGGAGGTTTCATGGCCAAATTGGAGCAGCCTGGTGGCCAATCTTCATTAATTGTACTATGTACCAGTAAGAGCAGAGTGTGAAGGTTCAATTAGCAGCGTAAGAGCACAGTTTTGCTCACAATATTGCATTGCATATAACATTATGGGTTCAAAATATTTGATGAACATGAAAGTAAAGTTGAAAATCTCCCATGGCCTGCACAGTCACCAGATCTAAATATTATTCAGCCACTTTGGGATGTGTAGTAGGAGCATGTCAGGAAACGTTTTCCTCCATCACCATCACGTAGTGACCTGGCCACTATCCTACAAGAAGAATGGCATAAAATCCATCGATCTGGCTTATTTAAAAAAAAAATATATATATATATAGCAAGTGTCTGTGGTATAGGTGTGTTTTGAGAAGTTTCTTGAAAATGTTGAGTGAGTCAGCCTTACGTATGTCATTGGTAAGGTTGTTCCACCATTTAGCAGTGGTGGATGAAATAGAGGGAAATTCGCGCCTCAGTGAGTTGGAGTCACTAGGCAACATTCGTCACAAGAGCGCAGTGAAGGAGTTGGAGTGTATTTAGTAAAGATGGACTAAAGGTAAGCAGGGGCAGATCCAGCAGTTTGGTTTTAACCTTAATACACCAACCACTGACTTTACTTCATTAACTTCACTAAACATTCTCAGTTAACACACTTCAAAATCTTACAGAAACCCCCCTCCCCCCCTTTTTTTAGAAGCGTTAAAGCTGTTAAAGATGTGAAAAGCGAACTAGAACGGGATGTCATACAAGTAGCTTCCAGCAGATGTAATGTGATGGTTCCAGTGGCGGGCCATGCATTTTATACCTGGCCCTTCAGTAATGATCCGTCTGAATCAATCCACCGGTCAATAACTATTTCATGGCTATAAAAACATCTTATTAAACAGAAATGCAGTATAAAAAGCTGGGGGGTGGGACACAGACCTGCAAACACGCGAGCGACAGGCAGATCCATCAACAAACAAGTGTATTTTAATAAATTCAAAATAATCTGTAAATAAAGTCCTTACATATGAGCCTGTAAAATCCTGTCTCCGCCTTTACAATCATGTAGCCAAACATAAAACTCAACAACAACAATAGCCTCATAAAATGCAATATCGTTTAGGGGAATAACACTCGACACAAATCCCGATTAAATCCTGATTACTTGTACAAAATCCCTTTTTGGACATAAAAAGACTTGATTAAGTTTTATTAAAGTCCTTTTTTACCATAGAAGCTGATGCTGAAAGTCTAGTTGTATTTCTGTAATAAGCTTTAATTTCTCATCAAAAGTACTCTCCAATCAGAGCGCGTAAATACATGACATGGCATAGGCCTTCTGGAAGGTGCTGATATGGGGAACACTGGTTGAAGCATCATAGGTTGATCTACACTTATTTAATGCTGCAGGGGTCAGCAACATTCATCATGAAGGCGTAGAAAGATTAAAATAGTGCAACCAATGATGCTCAAATGCGATTGGCTAAATGCTCTAATAAGGAAATGTAAGTCTGGAAGCACTTTGGAAGGAAGCGGACAGAACATTTGGAATTATTTAATAACTATTTATAGACAAAAAATAATTACCATCTGTGATTCGGAGATTTTTAGGATTTAAAGGCCCTGACTGCCCTCCACTGGAAGCTTTTAATGTTCACATTTCTTTTTAATCCAAAGTGTTTTTATCCAAATTATTTTATTTATAGTCATTCAATAAACATGTTGGATGTGTTATAAGTATTTTTAAAAATAAGAATTAAATAAATTATAATGTTAATAACCCATAATCCATTTCAGTGGGATGTCATTATGGTAACATTTCAATGATGTCACATCCCAATCCACATGTTTTAGAACTGAGGCACACAAACTCAAACCCCATGGCGCGGTGTGATGCCACCTATCTGCACATGCTTTACACTAACTAACTTTACTCACAACTTCCCGGCATCTCCTCCTCGCGGTCCAGGAAGCCATATTATAACATTTTTAGACGTGTATAAAAATAGACGACAGAGGGGATGAGCAGCGAGCGTTGAAGAGAAAAAAAAAGCGAGCAGTTCAGAAGAACGAAATGAAGGATGAAGCAGCAAAGAGGGAAAGGATGGAGGTGGGCAGTAGAAGTGAGGGAGAGGCCAGGAGACGTCAGGAGCTCATCTGCGTTCAGACTGCAGCAGGACGGGTGAACGACAATATACTGCAGGGAGAAACAAACAGAAACAGGAAATGAAGCAGCAAAGGAATAACGAACAATGCCATGACAAGAAAAGGCTGAAAGGTTAAAAGGTCAAGTGGGATCTTAAATTATTATAGTACACTACAACAAGTTATAGGGTTCAAAGTTGAAAGGATTTATGGGGCCAAAAGGATGGATTGTTTAACATCAGCATCAGGACACTCGAGAGATTACAAAAGATCTGATTCATAGCAGCAGTTTGTAAATTAACTCGTTAAAGACCATGGGATATGTACAATAATATAAGGAATATGGAAACACTTACTATGAGGGGGAAAAAAACAAATATACTGTATATATATGTATATATAAATTCCCTGCTGACCCTTTCGCCCATTTCTTCTTTTAGCTTTGTAAAGTTCTACTTAAAACCTTCTTAAGATCCAAAATGTAATTCTTGCCACTTTTATAACTGGTCTTAAGATTTTGATCTAGAGTAAATATATGAGCAAGATAAAATAATGATCAGGTTTGATCAGGCTTCTCCTGTCGCTTTGGTTAAATGATAAACGACTAAATGTTAATGTAGACGGTCTGAAAAGTCACGAAATATAGCAATAAAGTCAAGGTGTAATGTTTGATGGCGATAGCGAACGAACAATCAAACGTAAGAAAACGAGAGCCCCTTAGTTATTTTAAGCACATGGTACAGAATCACAATGCCAAGTTTCAGCTTCGTGTTACTAGGTTTATAGACATATTCAGTTCATTCATTCATCATCTTCCGCTTAATCCTTTACAGGGGTCGCAGGGGGGCTTTCCTATGCCCATCCAGGGGAGAACGTCTCGGGCGTTGGGCAGATACACCCAGGACAGGACGCGCCAATCTATCACTGGACACACTCACTCACACAGCCACGAACACACACTTTATGAGGCAATTTAGAGCATTCATTTTAATTTGAATCCATGTTTTTGGACCAACCCGGAGGAAACCCACGCAGACACGGGGAGAACATGGAACATCCACCCAGATCGGGATTCAAACTGGGAATCTCCAGCGCTGAGAGAGGCGAGACATCGTGCCTTCCAGTTTAGCATTTAAAACAATAAATAGACCGATAGATTTACGAGGTTACTTCAATTTAGAGGATATAGAACTAAATCAGAACACAAGTTAGAAATTTTGACGGTCTGGACCTGACAAATTTCCTCAAACTGGACAATCCTAATTAAAGACCCCTGACCTATATGGTAATTAGAACTGATCAAATTGACAATGAAAAAAAAACAAGGCTATATATTTCACCCTTTCTCTCATCTCTTTATTTCTAAAAGCAGGATCAGTTCTGCATCTCAGGCTCTAATAGTAAAAGCTCAGGGACGCTGATGCGTTAGTCCGGGTGATTATCCTTTATAGAAACAAACCTGAAGGATCCAGAGAGAAATCAGCTGTAATTTGCGGCTGTGTGTTCTTTAAAGAGGCAGTAAGCGGTGGGGGCAGTCTGACCCGCACGCCAACGTTCCTGCCTAACAGGGATGGTTTGGCCTTGGCAGAGCGCTGAGAAAGAACACAACCACGCCACATGGTAACAGAGTCCTGACGGGAAGAGCTTTTACTGTGAGAATGCGGGAGCAGAACACGGTGTTTATCACCAATCACGACGTCGTCCTCGGTTTCTACCAGCTCATTAATCAAAGAGCACTTTTTGTTTAGACTCAAAACAAAAACAGCTGTTAATCTGTGTTCAGAGTCAGATTTATTTTGCCGAGTATTTTACACAGCAGGAATTTGGTTAGGGATTGATGGTGTCTCTCTAGTTACATTACAATTTACTGTATAGTGTGCATATATATATACTAAAAAACTCCAAAGCCCTCACTGCCTCATCACTAACTCACTAAAACTTTGCCCCGTGATTCCTTACCATGTCCTTGGAAAATCTACTAATAACTTCCTGTAAAAAAGCAACCGTGTCGACACCGTAGTCCCAACTCACACTATTTACATCGCCCCAATCCTCACTCTATAATATTACGCTCATTTGAAATATATAAACTCCAAAGCCATCACTCATTCAAAAACAATTGCCTTTCACGCTGTTATTATGTTCTCCACCTTGGCCTGTGAAAGCTTGTCTCTGGTCCTGGTCAATGGCAATATCGTTTATAAAAATAACACTCAGCACAAATCCTGATTATTTCCACAAAATCTATCCTACTTTTTTCCTTAAAAAGACTTTAATTAGTTCCATTAAGAAGTCATTTTCGATTGCCATCAAAGCTGATGATTAAAGTCTTTCTAAAACTGATTTATTCTGTAATCAGTTTTAATTGGCTGAAAATGTTTGCTCATCAAACGTTCTCTCCAATCAGAGAGTGGGAATATGCTGACATAGCGTAGGCCTTCTAGAAGGCTTTGATATGGAGAACTCGAAATCTGATTTGTTGAAGCAACAGAGGTTGATCCACACTTATGCTACAGGGGGCAGCTACGTTCATTCTGAAGGCGTGGGCAGAAAAGGGTAAAGCTTGGCAACCAATGATGCTGAAATGTAATTGGCTTAATGCTTTGGAAGTGGCGCAACCGCGGGAAATATTATGAAAGAAGCGGACAGAGAGTTTGGAATTATTTGATAAGTATTCATGGAGAAAATCTAATTACCATCAGTCTGTGATTCAGAGATTTTTAGGACTTCAGAGAAGACGTTGAAGGCCTGATGACAGATACTGGTTTAACATTCTTCCCTGTTGCGGGTTTGATGAACCAAGCGATGCAAACTCAAAAAGCGCCGTTTGTTTTATTAAGGCAGAAACGTCGGGGCTGTGGCGCAGCACACGGCTTGCGCAAGCAGAAAAGGCTGCCGTGAGCGACGTGCCGGAGACGAGAGGTGCTGAAAGATGGAGCTGTCGGTGTTTAGATTCTCTGGCGCTCGTCCATCGCCACTTAGCTGCGCTTAGTCAGCAGCGTTCGCGCACAGGTTCGGTGCAGGCAGAACGAGACTCTGCCCTCGGGGAGAAGGTGTCGTGTGTGTTAGGAAGGGGAGATTAAGATGATGGATTTTCCTGCTGTCAGCGGCGCACAGATAAGGGTGATGCAACCACCTTAGTCTTTTCGTTCCGTCAGGATCGTGTGGTTTTAAGAGAAGACAGCTGGCTTCATAAGGCACATGACCTTTAGCTGGATGAAACTGTAGCTGGCAAAATAAAGAACCATACAGTCTTTGTATGGTAACTTTTAATACCCCAACGTAAAGGTTGCAGACAGAGCTGAATGATCCAGCAACTGCTAATTTCTAATGAATTTGGGGATTTGAATATCCAAAACCCCAAACATTGAGTCACCACACCCCTTGAGGCCTATGCTGTCAGTCCTTTAGCGCACCTGTTAACATAATCCAGGCAAAATTATTACATCTTACAGTAACTGTTTATTCGGGCCAATAATGTGACAACAGTTTGGGGAAGGCCAGGCCTTTTTGTCCATCATCAGTGTCTGACCTCACAAAACTCCTAAAGACACACCCTAACATTCCCAGTAGCCTGAAACGCCTTTCAAAGTACCATCCTGTCAGTGTCAGCCCAGTGTTGAGGATGATCCTCCGCTCACATTATGCCTGATGTGTGAAGAATAAGTCACATCGTATGCCGTGGGCAGAGTGATTTCATTGACCCGAATGGAGCAGGACGTCGGCGAGCGACACCATAGTTGAACGTGATGTGTAATAAAGCCCGTTCCTGTGGAAAGAAACGCCGTCTCCGCTCCTCATTCGTGCCCACCGCTAGTAATATTTTGGTGCCGAAACCCGGGAACACATGAGGACACACGTGGCAGAGGACATTATCTGCGAGCCGTGCGGGCATGTACTCCAGCGGGGGTGCATGCCCCGACCCAGGCAGCTGGATATCGCTGAAGACGAAGCAGAGTGGGAAGAGGCAGGGGTGCGTCACTCATCGCGGGAAACAGGGCGGTGCAGAAGACACCAGACGTCATACTGCATGGGACCCGCCACATTTGCGTGGCCATCGCCGTGGGAGGATGGAAGAGTCCACGCTGACCGGTATGGCATGCATGTGGCCCATCGCTGGAGAGACGTCAGGAGCTCACGAGAAGACTGGATCGGCGCCGCGAGGCGGGAGGACTCCACGTTCTCTCCCTCGCTCTGCAGCAGCTTGTGCTCCTCATTCGTGCCCACCCCCCATTACATAGAAGGTATTCTATACAGTTCTTTCAATGTTATCGGAATCTCCAGATCTAAAAGAATTGTGTCTTTATTTTTATATAACTCTTGTGGTGAAAAATAAGAATGAGAGGAAGGGATTGGTTCAGTGGTTTTGGTGTTCTGATACAGATACAGAGGAGTCAAAGCCTAAAATTGGAAGGCAAATGGAAGTGACCCGATTGCTCATTTGTGCCGTCACCGAATACCCAAAAGCCTACAGAATTGTCAAACACAGTGCATCTACAACACACGGCAATTAACCTGCACAGACATTTTTATTTCATCGACAGGCATCAAGTGCAAGCTGTAATTTACCCCGAGGCTGATGTGAGAGTATGTCATCACCGCTGCACCTGGGAATTTGTACAGTTATCCATTAAGAGCTGGATGATAGTGTTTACGGGTGGTGTCCCTGGACAGGCGCCAGCTCTATCAGTTGCACAATGTTGTCTGCTGGCTGACCTCTCGCTCACTCCCCCTGTCTGCAGGAGCAAGCTGGAACCTGCAGAGCTAAAACTCTGCTCCCAATCTGGACTGACACAGCAATTGATTTGGGTCTCTTTTCTTTTAATTCTGTTTATGATACTTTCATTATAAATGCATTTTACATGACTGTTAATGTACATCATGCTGAAACCGCTGTTTTCGTGTTGCTTAGTCACAGAACTTGATCGGACCAATCAGGAAGTAAATGATGCAATAAGGACCATGAAACATCTTATTGAAAGCTTCGGCAGTGTGAATGCCACGAAAGTTGTCCTCATATGTTCCCATCATAAAAGTTACAATACACACACAATAGTAAAGACAAAATAAAAGTCCACCCTATCTGTGCTATAGATTTTTATTCATTCTGCTCAGATTTTTTAATCCATTCATTCATTATCTTCCGCTTATTCCTTTATGAGGGTCGCGGGGGGGTTCCCTATGCCCATCCAGGGAGAACGTCTCGGGGGCTGGGCAGATACACCCAGGACAGGGTGCCAATCCATCGCTGGGCACACACTCACACACTATACAGGGCAATTTAGAGCACTCAATTTACCTTTAAACCTTTAAATGCTCCTAGCCATGTTTTTGGAATGTGGGAGGAAACCGGACAACCCGGAGGAAACCCACACAGACACGGGGAGAACATGGAAACTCCAGCCAGATTGGGATTTGAATCGGGAATCCCCAGCGCTGAGAGGCAAATGTGCTAACCACTAAGCCACCGTGCCGCCGGATTTTTAAATTATTTTTCTTATTTATTTTTTCTCAGGTAAAAAAAAAATTTGGCAGCCTAGACGGTAAGTCCTAAAGACACCAAACTTGGAGGGTTAGGTGGAGCTGGTGTGCATATTTTCCGATAACAAAACTCACATGATTGCATTTACATTTAAATTTAGTAATGTAGCAGACGCTTTTATCCAAAGCATCTTACAAATAATAGAACAATACAAGTCAGTATTTTTAGGAAAAAACAGCTAAACTGCATCAACCCTGTGTGTTACTCGACCTGCATGTTTTTTTATAGCGAATGTCTTGAGTTTTAAGGAAGTTTCTTGAAAATGTTGAGTGAGTCAGTTTTACGGATATTGTTGGAAAGGACGTTCCACCATTTAGCAGTGGTGAATGAAATGGAATGAGAATTGGCACCTCGGTGAGTTGGAGTCACCAGGCCACATTCATCACTAGAGCGTAGTGAATGAGTCGGAGTGTATTTAGTAAAGATGGGGTGAAGGTAAGTGGGGGCAGTTCAAGTGACTGTCCTGTAGGCCAGAGTCAGTACCTTGTACTGAATGCAACAGCTACAGGAAGCCAATGGAGAGAGAGGAGTAATGGAGTGACATGAGTTCACGTTGGCTGGCTGAGCACAAGTTGAGCTATGGAGTTTGTCCTATAATTGGCACTATACAGTGGCCAAACGTGTCTTAGGATTCTAAAGTTTACCCCAAAATTTACATTGACTACACACATTTTTTTCTCAAGACTTCAAAACTCAAACAACTTTGCAATTTGATCCCATAAGCTACAGCCCATTAGATTTTTGGAAATTAGCATACTTTGCAAAACCTACTTTCGTGAAGAGATTCCTAAGGCAGCTTAAACCCCCCTGGACTGATTGCTTTTTTTTATTTATGCTTTGTGTTCACTTACCTATCGCACAGGGGCGCGCACTTCCCGTTTCCTCCACTTTGAGCTCTGATGCCAGGTCGCTGTCCTTAGGTTCCCCCTTAGTGGCAGTCTTGAGAGCCGGGTGTGGGTTTGGTTGAGGAACTACTGGAGGTTCGGGGTTCAGACTCTTTGCTTTCTGAATGACCAGCTCTGCCTCCAGCTGGAGTTCAGGCATGTCCTCCTCATCCAGGCTGCTGGACTTTGCGTCGTCGTCACCGCTGCTCGAGCTGCAGATGGACACGGCGGCCTCAGAGTCCTCCACGCTGTGGCTCAGATCAGACATGGAGTCGTCGGACGGTCCAGCAGGAGCGTTGATAATATGGACATTGGGCATGATGGGGACTGATACAGGGGAGTCTGGGGTGGTGGAGGGTGGAGGAACCGGGGCCTTACGCTTCTTCACCTGGGTTTCTAGTTTTGGAGAAGGATGCTTTGTCTAGAAAGATTTAAAAGAATTGCATGAAAACAGCAAGTTTTTTTACATTTAAAATACTTTTTAGATACTTCATACATTTCACTTCATAAGTGCAAGTTTAAGTGTTGCCGCAGTACCATCTCGTCCACCACCTAAATAATACCTGTTCAGTGAGGGTCCTTCTCTTCAGAGAAACAGACGAACTACATTTTGTAATTGTAGAACAACAATGTCCATCAAACTCAGGGCTCGATAATCTTTTTGACACTCAGAGCTCTTTTAAGAGTATAATAAGGAGCTACTAGTTTATTTATACATTTGTAGATCAATAAAGTTCAATGTTCCACATTTGGCACAAAAAAAGACATTAAAAAATTGTTTTTAACAAATCATAATTGAATAGAGATCATCTCTAATTTATATTACCGGTCGGTCTATTTATTTATGTAAGATGACTAATAGAGCTGAAATCGCAGCAGATGACTAATATGACCACAAGAGACCATTTGAAAGAGGCCTTCATGCCGGAGGCTCTGTGACTACAATGATTGCGAGATGGAACATGGACTTCTATTGGACTGAGAGCATTGCAGTCCTGAAGGATGGACCTATATAATTTATATAATGTTTACTATTGATAATATGGACACCTGATCTCTAAACAATTTGTACGTGACTGTCCTACACTTTGATGCTGCTCTGCCGCTCAAGGAGAATGAGGCCTTCACAGAATCTTGGTCCATCATAAGGAGTCACTGTCGCTTCAGTTTGCTTTTTGGGGGTTCAGACTTAGAACTCTGTAAAGCTGCTTTGGGACAATGCACTTTTATGAAACACGCTCTATAATAGTATATAGTAATAAATTACTTGATCTTAAAAAGTACCGTCACTGTAAAAAATGTTCAACACATCATTCAACACTTAAAAACTTTCTAACTGTAGGATCAGGTGACACGGTGGCTTAGAGGTTAGCAAGTTCGCCTCTCAGCGCTGTGGATTCCTGGTTCGAATCCCAATCTGGGTGGAGTTTCCATGTTCTTCCCGTGTCCGCGTGGATTTCCTCCGAGTTCAAAAACATGGATTCAAGGTAAATTCAAGGACAGAATATAAATATTGTAGTTTGCTCTCTGGTCAGTTCTCAAGCCGCCACTTCTCTCGGAATTTCACAGGGCATTGAGCGCATCATTTATGTCACATATAATAA
>JAOUQT010321144.1:0-14153 GCA_025769995.1 Xyliphius kryptos | reverse complement strand
GTGTCTGTCAGCACAGTGTCCAGAGCATGGAGCAGATACCAGGAGACAGGCCAGTACACCAGGAAACATGGAGGGGGTTGTAGGAGAGAATATCCACTGCCTTATCGGAAGCATACCCAGGCATTGTAGGAGGTCATACAGTACAGGCACGTGGAGGCCACACACAATGCTGAGCCTCACTTTAAGTTGTTTTGAGGAATTTCCATCAAAGTTGGATCAGTTTGTCATTTGATTTTTCACTTTGGTTTTGAGTATGATTGCAAAACCAGACCTCCATGGGATATTCATTTTGATGATTTTAATTTTATTTTGTTCTCAACACATTCTTTGAGCTTCAGCATTACATTTTTTTTTTTTGTTTTTTTTTTTTGCTACAATCTTTCAGGCATTAGTAGATGCTTCTGTTTAGGAAGGAATAATAGCGCGGCTGTGAAGGGGCTGCAGTTAACTATCGGGCAAAGTTAGTCACTTTTGCACTGGCTGTTGCACATCGCGTGTTTAGGGAGTGGGTGGGGAGGGGTAGAGCCATCCCGCGTCATCCCCTCCACTTGATCAGCATGCCAATCGCTATACGCCAAGGGCCACACGTCTTCTCCACTCTTTCTATACGTCGATCACTGTTCATGATACACTCCAAGTGCCTAATATTATAGATATCTAACCATCTAGCTTATACTAGAACTCACAGGGGAAACCCACACGATGTCCACACAGATACAATCTGTTCTTTACTACCTGCAAATTTAAGACCTACCGTTAAGTTCATCGTACATGTGACACTAGGTAGTTTGTACCAGGCAGAGACATGTAAGGAAGCCATTAGCAAACACATCAGATCCTCTTAATAAAGAAGTCACATCAGGCATTTGAGTCAGATGGGCAAAAATGTGAGAAAGGAGAGGAGTCACAATGATCTCTATTTTCTAAAAATCAATCTCTGGGGTGAATCCAGTGTAATTGTGTGGGCTGGTATTCATATCACTTGCAACATGCAGCTCCACTTGATCGACAGCAGACCTAATCGGTGTAGGAAATCATAATTTGTTGCTGCTTACTGTCACATTGCTACACATCTGCTATTACCAATAGAAAATTTTGGTAAAACCTGAAGGGCAACCATATTAAGGTAATTAATTTTAAAATGACCCATATATCAGATCATATCTTTAGACTTTTTTATCTTTTAAAAAATGAGTATACACAATCATACACACACACACACACACACACACACACACACACACACACACACACACACACACGTAAATAAAATCCTTTTTCGCCTATATTCAATTGAAGACACCACTAAGTCAATATATTTCAGATATATCATGTTTAGTGACTGGGCTGGCCAATCCTGGAGCACCTTGATCTTCCTTGCTTTCAGGAACTTTGACATTAAGGCAGAAGTACCCTGCTGCACAATTTGCCCTCTCCTGTGGTTTGGACAGTAATAAGCAGCAAAAATCTCCTGATACTTTAGGCTGTTGATGTTGCCATCCACTCTGCACAGCTCTCAGACATTCCCATACTGAATGTAGCCCCAACGCATGATTTTCCACCACCAAACTTGACTGTTTTCTGGGTGAATTTAGGGTCCAAGTGAGGTTTTCTGCAGCATATGCAGGGATGGGGATGCAGTTCAATGAATTATTCATCAGAATACTTAACCTTATTCCACTTCTCCATTGTCCGTCCTTTCTGCAAACTGTAGGCCTTGGCGAATGCAACATGTGCATCATAAGAAATGTAACAATAACTTTGGATTTGAAATGAAATGTAGTCGGGGCAGGCAAATCTTATTATTTATAGTTTTCTTTAAATGTTAGGGTAAAATAACTGTTGACACATTATCATCAGAATCTATACCTGTACCACAAAGCCATCACTGACTCACTAATTCTCCTACTTCCCGAGTACCTACAAGACTGAAATTTGGCATCGTGATTTCCCATCATGACCTTGAAAAAATTAACTGCTTCTCACTTTGATAAATTCAATGGTTTGTTCAATATCGCCATCAAACCCAGGACCCCTCTAGTGTCACATTGGGGTCTTCCTGTGTACATACGAGGCCAAAGATTGGCATTGTGCTTACCTACCAAGTCCTTGGAAAAACTTTTGATTATTCATTCGGTCTCGCCATTGAACGCCACACCTTGGATGGATTGGGGTCCTTGTAAGTACCCACAAAAACTGAAACTTGATGGCATCAATCCTTATCCTGTCCTTGAAAACCAAACTGATAACTTCACATAAGAAAGCAACCACATGGACACCAGTCACAACCCACTCTGTTTTCATTCCACATATTCATTTCAGAATTTAAATTGCCATAAACCTCACTCTATAATAATACATTCATTTGAAAAACTGTATATAAACTCTAAAGCTATTGAAAAACAATTGCCTTTCAACTTTCACGTTTTTATCAAGTTCTCCACCATAGCGCAGCACGGGTATTCAGTTCAGCACTTTCGAGTTTTGCAAAATAACTTGAGTTGCATGTGTAATATGTGAAGTCAAACTAAATATATGATACTTTTCATCACCTATTTATAAATTATTGCTTTTTTTGGATTAAATCAACTGTAAATTCTTTTAAATGTAAAAAAAAAGAAAAAAAAAAGAGGGTGAATATATACCAATTGTGTACTGTAACGCTCACTACATCTCTTCAAAGTCCATCTTTATTACAGCCTGTGAGCGCCATAAAAGAAGACCAAACAGGATTTAAACAGCTAGCCGGGGGTACTGAGACAGGAAGATTGATCACCAATGTCAGTATATGCACATACAGTTCATCCCTTGTCTGAGAGCAAAAACGATAGCAATAGAGAATGATGAGACTGTGAAGAAAAACAATTTTAAAGGGGGTCACATTTGGAATTCTAACTGAAGAAGCTGTTGCTGGAGAGTTCTATGGTAGTGAGGCACTAACTGCTGCAATAACTCATTGTTCATTTTGCACAACAACATTTCTTTCATTAAATTTAGATAGAATAACAAGAGCTCTTAACATTTTTTTTTACTTGATGTTCTGCTTTCGGACTGCCTGAACATACAAACCACCAGCCAATTTTTTAATTATTGTCCAAAAAGTAAAGCTTGTCAAAAACACAGTAAAATGTTATTAATTTCATCACATTGTTTATTAAAGGATCGTTTTTTTCATTCACATTGTGTGTAAGTGCATAGTAATTAAATAAAAATTCCAAGCAACTGACATGTACCATGCAGGAATTTGTTCAGAAGTGTGTTTTGCAAATAAATAATTAAAACCATTTAATCTATCTCTCCGAAAGTTCATTGATTAGTCCCTGTGGACAAAGCTTTGAGAGTTTATTTAGAGCCCTAAAAAGGCAATGAAGTCCAGCATCGATGAACTGCAAATAAACTGCAAATAAATTAAGAGAAAGTGTGGGAAACTGAGCAGAACTTTAGAAAAACAACTGCATTGCTGGATAAATACAACAATTACTGATTATTTTATCACACATATTTGTGTATTGACACCTTCATGCAGCTATTGCTTACAGCTAACTGCAAACCATTAGTCAGTATTACTAAGAATGAAATCACATAGATTCCAGTAACGTTCCCATTTTATTATTATTGATCATGTTTGTTGGGTGTGGCACAGTGGCTTAGTGGTTAGCCCATCTGCCTCTCAGCGATGGGGATTCCTGGTTCGAATCCCCATCTGGGTGGAGTTTCCATGTTCTCCCCTTGTCTGCGTGGGTCTCCTCACTGTGTAGTGTGTGTTTGGAGTGTGTGTTTGCAGTGATGAATTGCAGCCCTGTCCTGGGTGCCTAGCTGCCCAGCACCCGAGACGTTCTCCCCTGGATAGGCAAGTGGAAACCCCACCGCGATAATAGTAAAGGATTAAGCGTACAGGATTTGTTGGTGTCATACAGGCTGATTTGCGAATTTTAATTATTGATCTACATTCTGTATAGTGGGACTGTCCGAACAATTTGACAAAAACGGCTGAATCTATAATCAATGTTGAAAATGAGTCAATATAATTCACCACATCATTAAATCAAAATAACTTTTCAGGTTTAAAACACTTTTTTTATATATTTTTTTCGCATGCAAACTTACATAAAAAAAATGAAAAACTCTCCAGATAAAATAAAGTAAAAATGAAGTCTACTGCATTGCACTGTTAAATTATTAACCGCGTTCAGTCAGAGAAACTCTGATAGACCGGATATCACTCAAAAAACAGCCTCTCTGGAGACCATAATGAGGAACATGTTGGTTATATAACATTGCAGAGTGTGCAGACTTGGAGTAATTTATCTAAAATTAGATAGAACTTGCATATCAGTAGTAGTGGGTGTACAAGCTATGAATAAATTATTTACGGGTTTGCATTTTGGCTGTTCGGTTATGTTATTAAGCCACACTAGTGAGGAAACTTTCCAAATCCTTGTTTGAGGTCTGTGCATAAAACTAGTTAATCTGAATAAACTTCACAACCATCCCAGTGACTCCAAATAATGAAACGCAGCTTTGAAATGGAGTTCTAAGGTAAAAACTCGACAGAAAACATTTCTCTTTAAGGCTTAATTTGCAAGAGCAGCAAAGTTTCATCTTCATTAAGCTGAAAATAATTGCCTCTAAGTGTCTAAATAGCTGTTTTGTTGAATGTTAGATTAGTTCTGAAACACAAATCTCTCCGTCACTATTTGAGGCCAGTAGCCCAAATTAATCTGTAGCAAGTAATAGAGTGTAAAAATGCCAGCATGTTACAAAATAAAATGCTGTAATAGGAAAGGTATTTAAGCTCCACATTAAAATTCATTCAGAGATGATACTCTGTATTCTCCCTACCTGATTCACACAGCACTTCAGATTAATCTGTTTCAGTTCATGTAAATAAACGATGACTGTGAAAGCTGGCATTAATCTAACATGTATATTAAGGAGTACGTTTTTAAAATGGACACCTAATCATTATATATTCTGTACATAGTTGTCCTGTACTGTTGATCCTGCCCAGCCACTCAAGGAAGATGAGTCCCCCACTAAGCCTCGGTCCTCACAAGGTTTCTTCCTTAAAAAGCAGCAACAACGGAGAGTTTTTTCTTGCCAGTGTCACTTTGGCATGCTTTTTGGGGAATTTAGGCTCGGAACAAGTTGCTTTGAATATATCTATAGTAGTTGCCTTGACTGTATTTATAAAAAAGCAAATCCCAAATTTACAATCTCATGGATGGATTCGTTCATATCTAACAGGCAGGACTTTTAAAGGGTTATGGGACGGGGCTGTTTCTAACCCTCACCAAGTAGTTACAGGAGTCCCTCAAGGCTTTTTTGTAGCGCTACGAAGGTCATAAATATGGTAAGTACAATAAGTAAACAATGACTACACACACACACACAGACACACTCAAATCTAATTTAATGCAAGTCTTCATCTTGATATTTTTTGCAGACACCAGACAAAGAAAAACATCCCATATATCACTGTTGCAAAGTCCACTATAAAATTCCCTGGTGGAAAAAAATTCTTAATAGTGTAAAAAAGTATTCCCTGATAATTAGTTCTAAAGTTCTAAAGTCACTGCTGAGTTTGGACAAAAAATAGATCACTATCTGATTTCAGTATGTATGCCTCGATAAACGAGTTCTACCAAGATGTTAATAAAAAGATGTGGAAGCGATTGCATCAGCCAGCAGATTGCATAGTATCACATTTAGTTGAGAATAAAAGCTCTTCTCAGAAAATATGAATCAAACAAAAGCAATTTGCATGCTATTAAAAGCTAATTAATAAAGAGAGATAGTCAAATATGTGCCGCTGTTTAATTTAGAAGTAGGACTTGCATTGTTTCCATAATCCAGAAGGTTGGTTTAAAATAAAACAGGTAATTTAAGAAACCATTATACTGCATTTTAATGAACGCTTTAAAAAGTAAAAGTTTGAAAATACCCTGTAAAGCACTACATAAAGTGCATTTCACTAATGAATAATTGGCCTTTCCTTTCACACTGCCCTCCAAAACAAGGTGTTCCCATGAGGGCTTTTGAACTTTAAACATTTTAAACGTACTATAGTGGTTTCCACCTGAGCATTATACTTACAATTCGATGACCCCACACTTTCCCAATGCTTGCATTAGTTGGGCAATTTTTCAGAACTGTTAGTAGTGTCTAGAAAACTAAAGTGGCTTTTTTTTCTTTACCTGTTTCAAATGTCAAAAGCTTTAGGAGGCGTTATTAAGAATGGAATGGCCCAGTTTTTCCAGAAACATTTACTACCAGTAAGAGCAGGATGTGAAGGTTAAAATTTTGCAATGCATACAACATGGGTGACATACGAGAGTTCATGAGATTGGTTTGATGAACATGAAAGTGGCCTGCAGATCTAAATATTCTTGAGCTACTTTGAGGTGTTTTGGAGGAGCGAGTCAGAAAACGTTTTCCTCCACCAGCATCACATAGTGACCTGTCCACTATCCTACCAGAAGAATGGCTTAAGATTCCTCTGACTGTGCAGGACTTGTAGATGTCATTCCCAAGACAAATTGACGCTGTATTGGCCGCAAAAGGAGGCCCTACACCATACTAACAAATTATTGTGGTCTAAAACCAGGTGTTTTAGTTTCATTGTTCAACCCCTTGTAAGCAGTCAGCCCCTTTGCATTTTGTTACCTTACAACCTGGAATTTAAATGGATTATTTGAAAGTGTGCATCATTTCATTTACAGACCATACAGAATATTTGATATTTTATTTTATTTTAATTTTGAAGGAAACAACAAATAGGAAAAATAACTGAAAACTTCAGTGTGCATCTTCAACCCCCTTAAGTCAGTACTTTGTAGCACCACCTTTTGCAGCATTACAGCTGCAAGTTTCTATGAGTTTGCCACATATTGCTGCTGGGATTTTTGCCCATTCCTCAAGAGAAAACTGCTCGAGCTCCTTCAAGTTTCTGCTGGTGAACAGCAATCTTTAAGTCTGACCACTGATTCTCAATTGGATTAATGTCTGGGCTTTGACTAGGCCATACATTTACACGTTTTCTCTCAAACAACTCAAGTGTTGCTTTAGCAATATGCTTTGGGTCATTGTCCTGTCAATCTCCATCTCTTTGGGTCAATCTCTGTCCCAGACTTAAATCACTGAAAGGTGCAAACAGGTTTTACTCAAAAATATTCCTGTATTTAGCACCATCCATCTTACTATCGACTCGAACCAGTTTTCCAGTCCCTGCTGCTGACAAACATCCCCACAGCATGATGCTTCCACCACCATGTTTCACTGTGGGAATGGTGTTCTTGGAGTATTCATGAGTGTGTTTTAGCAGTCATATGCAATAAACTCAGAGTGTAACTTATTAATCTGAATTTGTCAGATTCCTATTTCAATGGTGTAATGTATGCAATCACCTTTAAATTAAGGCAACAGCATTTGAAAAAAAAAAAAACATAATTTAGGTGGTACACCTTTACACAGCAGATATACGGGTCACTTTCTCAGTCTTTTACAGATTGTTTTTTACAGTTGTCTTATTACCTAGATCAGTGGTTTTAACCTGTGGGCCGTTGCTCCTCAGTGGTCTGCAGACATACTGCAAGGAGGCCGCAGGCCAAAAAAACAGATAGTTCAGCAAATTTAGCATAGTTACAAAATGTGTTTAGTTTGAATTCGTTGATCGGTTTGGCATAGTACAGTCAAATGACACGCAGCACTAGCTAGTGGATTAGTTAATATGCTAAACTATCTATTTTGTTACTAGCTAGTTAGTTAGCTACTTCAGTCCGAGTGAAGCTGATGTCTTGTGTGCACATCATGGATATATGGTTAAAAACGGGGTCTTTGACAACAAAAAACACTGATGCTGGACCATCTACAAGTGAAGCAGCAATTGTATCTTTTAGTGAGAGAACCGAGAAAAGCAAGCATAAATCGAAAAGAAGAAAATACAGCAGTGAGTACCTAGCACTAGGCTTCACATGCACAGGAACAGAAAACGAGCCGCTACCACTCTGCGTTGTATGTTCATTTGGAGACTAAACACATCTAAACCTATGGAATTTTTTAAGAAAAAACAAAGAATACCAAAGCAGGAAAAAGAACCTTGAATTCACTTGCTCTGGAACCGATAATGCTAAAGCTGTTGAGGCTTCCTACTGTGTGGCACAGCTAATATCAAAGGCTGAAAACCCACATAAAATTGGGGAGAGTTTGATTTTACCTGCTGCGAAAGAGATGGTTAGCATGATGTTGAGAGAAAAACCCTGCAAGCAACTGAATCTCATATCACTTTCTGATAACACACTTGAACGGCGAATAAATGAAATGGCACATGATGTAACCCAGCAGCTTATAAAAAGAGTGCAGGAGAGTCACTTCTATGCAATACAACTGGATGAATTTACTGACACTGCAAATCTTTTTAGCCTTCTTGCAATTTGTGAGGTATGAGCATAACCGTGAAATATTGAGACATACTATTTTGTAAGCCTCCACCCACCAAGACAACTGCTAAAGCTATTTTAGATGTTTTGAAAGCATTTATTGTGACTAACGGGATTGAGTGGTCGAAATGTGTGGGAGTTAGCACTGATGGAGCAAGGGCATTGATGGGACAACGCAACGGAGTCATTGCGTGTGTGAAAGCTGTAGCACCGCTGACGACTTCTGTCCATTGCAGTTTACACAGAGAAGCATTAGCTGCCAAGAGAATGTCAAGAGACCTTAAAATTGTACTGGATGAGGCAGTGAAGATAGTTAACTTCATTAAGGCTCGGCCACTCTAATCCCATTTATTTCGTGTTCTATGCGATGAAATCGGCAGCAGTCACTTTCGGCTTCTTTTACATACTAAGGTAAGGTGGATTTCTTGCGGCAATGTGCTGGCTCAAATTTTTGAATTGAGGGATGAAGTAGGAATTTTTTATTGTACTCAAACTTTGAACTTCCAGACCGCTTCACTGATTTTGAGCGGTTTGCGAAATTGAGTTACCTCTCAGACATTTTTACCCACTTGAATGGTCTCAACCTTAGCCTTCAAGGCAAATCAGTGACAGAGTTTCACCTCCACAACAAAATCGAAGCTACAATAAAGAAGCTGGACATGTGGACCAAACGTGTGGAACAGCTAAACTACCAGTCATTTGACAATCTGTCAAAGAAAATGCTTCTCTGCCAAATGTAGTTTAAAGACCGATTGAATTTGAAAATTTGAAAATTTAGCTACACGATTACTTTCCAACTGTAGACGTTCAATTCAGCTGGATAGAAAATCCCTTTGTCGACATATGCCACGGAGCCCAAGTCTGAGTGCATCTGAGCAGCACATTCGTATTGATCTCTCTTGTGACAGTGCTTGAAAATATTTTTTTTCACAAATGTCCTTGGTCAATTTTTGGCTTAAGGTTAGGTCAGGGTACCCTGATCTTTCAGACAAGGCAGTAAGATTCCTGATGCCGTTTCCCACATTGCATCTTTGCGAAACTGGATTTTCTATGTTGGTGGTTCTCAAGACCAAATACAGGAATAGGCTTAATGTTGAGCCAGACTTCCGTTTGTAACTTTCTGCACTGCATCCTGACTTCCACCACTTGGTAGCTGGCAAACATCATCAGCCATCTCATTAGGTAACTGAAAAAAGTGCTGTATACGGTTAGTTTCTTTTTTTGTGTGATTATACAGTCAGTATTACAGGTCATGTAGATGGTTGCACTGTATATGGTTTCAAACAGCAATAAAAAAAATATTCTGGGGGGCCGTGGAACTTTTTTTGGGTGGGCATTGGGTTGCAAACGGCTGGGAACCTCTGATCCAGATTGTAGTAATGTTTACTCACACAGCCACACACACACACACAGACACAAATTATACAAGCAGTTTAGAGCATGCAAACCACTTTAAATCCATGTTTTTGGACTGTGAGAGGAAACTGGAGAACCCGGAGAAAACCTATGCTTATTTTTTTTCGGAACAGTTTAGTTTGTCATCCTCTTATTATTTATAAGTCTTTACAAGACGCTGTTTATTATCCTTTTTTAGCCCAGCAGTTTTAATGAGGTTTTTAAAAACTTCTGCTGCGATTGATCCACCACTCAAATAACAGTAATATCATACTATTAAGACAAACCCTCTAAGCATATATTACTCTTGCACTTGTCACTGTTATTAATGTTGCAATGTGGTGTTAATGATGATGCAACAGATACTTTTCAGCTTAATTCAGAAAGCACACTGCTTTTGCTTCCCTCTGGCCAAATTCCCCTACATTGCCTAAATTTTTTAATATTGCTTTTGTTCAAACATCTGCACCTCTACGTAAAAACAGAAGAGTTGTATTAATGTTTAAAACGGGTAGTTCCAGTGCTTAAATCTAATTCGCTTGTCCAGCTGTGACATTATTGACAATAATTCACACGTCTGCTTCACTGTAAGAAGCGCTCGGCGCTCCTTTCCTTTGTTTCTTTACTTTTTACTTAATTAACTTGTATTTTCAGTCCGTTTTAGTTAATTAACTGTTGTGTGTTTGTCACGACAGGGACTTTTCTTTTATATTCAGTTTGTTTTCCGGTAGTCCCTGTGCTGTATTGTTTATTGTGTTTGTGTGTTCGCGCTTCGGTTCCCCATTCCTGTATCTCGTGTTTTTGGCTGCACGTTAATAAACGGCTTTTCATCATGAAAAAATCATGGTAAAATGTTTATTCTATAACTGACAGCAAATGTACAAGTACAGGTGAATTTTTTGCTGAGCACACACTCAATCACACAGACTTTATTAAAGCAATAAAGCATGAAAGGGTGTGTATTATTGTAAATAAATCCTGTGAAATGGTGTTATTAGGCATGATCCAAAGCAGAGTACAGTTACACCTCTTTCCCGTGATTTATTCCCAATGATGACCTAGAGGGTCAAACACACTATAATGAAAAACAAGGTTTATTCCTTAAATGTGTTTACTGAAAGCAAAATCATTATTCAACTGGTCTTCCACAACATAATCTAGTCCAGGTATCAAAATGAACACTGATCACTGAGTAACAGGTTTCGGGTTTTTTTACCAATCAAATAATATTAACCATCTAGTGGCCAAATAACAGAACGCAGTTCATAAAAAAACATCAGTAAAATAATAAATGTCACGCACTGATACAAATGTAAAGTGGTCAGAGGTGTGTATTATTGTCAGTAATGTCACAGCTGGACAAACAGTTCAGCCAATCGGATTTAAAGAAGCTATTTGGAGCAGCAAATTTATTTTTAATTTATGTTTTTGAACTGTGGGAGGAATCCAGAGAACTTAAAGAATCCCCACACAGAGGATTCACAAAATTGTACTGTTTAGCATATCCAACTCCCAGTGCTAGGAATCCAGGTTTGAATCCCGATCTGGGTAGAGTTTCCTTGTTCTGTCTGTATCCATGTTGGTGTTCCTCAGATTCTCCAGTTTTCTCTACACGGAGACAAGGTGAACATGAATACTGCCAGATTAGGATTTAAACCTGAACTTTCAGTGCCAAGAGATGAACGTGCCAACCACTAAGCCACAGTGCAGGCCTACTTTAGAATTGTATCTAATGTGACTCGCTTGTGACAAGTGACAAGTTTTCTCATAGTAAAAAGGATGCTGTCTTGAAGAATGCTTTCCTTTCTATTTGTTTCAGTTTCTTGCCCTAAATCATATGCTAATTGCTTGGCTGCATCTAAAGGATATGAAAGAATCAATGACACCTTGACAACATCATAAATCCTAAACAGAGCTTGATACCCCAATAATACACTGAATATAAATGTACCTGTGATATAATAACAGCTAGAGGCACCATAAGCATAGAAATGCATGACTTAAAAAGAAAAATAACAAAGCAGGAATGATGTGAAAAGTATGTTTAGCAATATCCTGTAATAAAAAGTTAAATTGGTTAAAACTATTATGTAATGAGTTCTCCTTGTGAAATGTTTCCAAAACAGAGCTGCAGTAAATATTTAAAAACTGGTCCTCTTTTGTACAGCACCCTGTGCTTCTTTTTCTTTAGTTGTTCTACCCTTTATTATCCAGGGGGCGCCCCAGCGATGAACTTGCATAATAGACCTGGCCAAATGTTTTATGCTGCATGCCCTTCCAGGGCCAACATTCTCCCCGCCCCACCGGATTGGCATGGGGAACTCCCTGTGACCCCTAGTATAGGATTTACCAGAAGATAATGAAATGTAAGACTCTGTATAATTAATAGTATAAAATGTATGAGACTTTACAATTTAAAAGTAACCTGAAGATGTGTACTGATAAATAGTAGTATAATGTAAATTCATTAGATACAAAGCCATGGATTTTACAACATGGTGATCCGATGTGGAGCTAATAAAGCTTGGTTTTTGGAAAAGATTGGCACATGGCAATGCCCATGTTCTCACTCCATAAATTACAATGTCATTATCTTGAAGTGTCTTCAACAACAAGACATTTTAAAAGGTTTATAGGTATGGAGGTCAGAAATGGGCCAGATCTGGGCTCTATATGGGGCAATTTAGAGCGGCCAGTTTACCCCGAATTCATGTTTTTGGACTGTGGAAGGAAACCGAAGAACCTGGAGAAAACCAAACGGACATGAGGAGAACATGGAAAGTCCATACAGATTTGTATTGAAACTTGGATCCTGAGGACTGAGAGGCATGCGTGCCACCCCATAACTCATACAGAAATCAAAAATCTTATGTATTTCAAAAGAAGACTTTGCATTTTTATTATGTAAAAAAAAAAAAGAAACGTCCAAGTTTAACTTAACACAGAGTGATTAACACAAAATTTTAGACTTTCTCTGCCACATAATTAGTGACAGAATACTTTTGCCTTTTAATTGATTCAATAAATGAAATGTTTAACTGACAGAACATCAAGATCAAACTACAGCACAGCTTTGATGTTGAGTGAAATGCTATGATTTTCACTTTTTTTCCAGAACTGTTCTATTAAGTGAGACAGTTTGCTCTAAATTAGGAGGTGGTGTCTTGTTGCAGATGTCGGTTGAAACTCAGCAGAGCGAGGAGAGCATCTGTCAGCTGGTTTTCGTTTTAGTAATCCCAATTCAGCCACAGGTCAGCTTTGATCCCTACTTTAACAATCACGTTTACTTCCCTGATATTTACTACATTGCTTTGCAGCAACTACTGTGAAAAATGCTTGTCTTTCATGTCTCCCTGTGCCTCAACAATGTGAGAAGCATGCTGGCTTGAAAGGTCAAGGGCAAGTTATTCTGTCTCCAAACAAGATATGCATGCAATTCATTTTAGAATGAATGGCAATTTTCGTGTAGAAGAATAAACAAGAAAAAATAAAAGAAAGAAAAACATCAGTTGTAGCAAGATCCTTAAAATTCGTACCAATGTTTTAAACTGTGCTGTATTTTTTGTTACTTTGTATTATTTGTAATTATTTTAGTAAGTATTTCAACTCGCTATTTAATCAGCTATTGATATCTTTATTATTTTAATTTAAAAATATACAGTACAGGCCAAAAGTTGGGAAACAACGTCTCATTCAATGCATTTTTTTTTACGACAATTATATTGTAGATTCTCACTGAAGGCATCAGAACTATGAATGACCACATGAGGAGTTATGTACAACATTGCGCAAAGCAGTAATCAGAGCAAAGGGTGGCTATGTTGAAGAAACTCGAACATAAAACATTTTCAGTTATTTTACCTTCTATTTTGTTAAGTACATAACGCCACATGTTCATTCACAGTTTTGATATCTTCAGTGAGAATCTACAATGTAAATAGTTGTATAAATACAGAAAACGCATTGAATGAGAAGGTGTGTTCAAACTTTTGCCCTGTACTGTACATGGGTGACACAGTGGCTTAATAACCTCAGCACTCAGGGTCCTGATTCAAATCCCAATCTATGTGGAGTTTCCATGCTCTTCCCGTGTCTGCGTGGGTTGTTTCCATGTTTCCTTGCACAGTCCAAAAATGTGGAAAATGTTCTCCTCGATGGGCATGAGTAACCCTCTAGTACAGTGGTTCTCAACCTTTCTAAAGCCGTGACCCCACAATACATTTCCTCATGTTGCGGTGACCCTAAACCAAAAAATAATTTTGGTGGCTACTTCATAACTGTAATTTTGCTACAGTTATGTAAATACCTGGTATGCATTAT
>JAOUQT010321131.1:0-14154 GCA_025769995.1 Xyliphius kryptos | reverse complement strand
CTGTGAATCTAATTCAGCAGAACTCTGAGTTAGTTTGGCGATGGTACTAAAGAGGAACCTTTGGTTGTTTTTGTTGTCACCCACTTTTAGAAAAGGATTATAAACAAAGCATTGTAAGTGAAATAAATGTCATAAGGCACTTACAGTTTGAAAAGTTGCAGTAGTTAAAATGTAGCTATTTTGCAGTGCAGTGTAAAACAATGGCGACAAACCAGGAAAAGCAGTACCATTTATAGATACCCAATTCCCCCGTGCATTCGTTTACATCCTGTTGCTTTGTCCAATCTGTGCTGATTAACTTGTAGTATAGAAATGTGTGTGAGAAGGTGCAAAGTAAGACTGAGGCAAGGAGAATTGTAATGTTGTTTAGGCTCATGTTTACTTGACATTTAAAAAGCACCAGACTAAAATACCAGAGCAAAGGATTCTGTGTGAAGCTCGTGACTTTCATTTTGCTCAGATTCAGAGAGCTCAGTTTCAGTCGTGTGCGCGCTCTCACTCTCTCCCTCTTTCTCTGATTCAGACAAAGGTCATACAACTGTTTATTCCTTTTGTTTTTTGAACTAGATGTACCGACTTGGTTACAGCTGTGGCTTATAAATAATTTCAAAGAATTATTTAGATCAGTTACATAACTTGATTTTATTTTTTTATTATAAAACCATTAACCAACATAAATTAAAATAAAAATTGATTTTGACTTGATTTATTAATTTATTTATCAATAAATTAATTAATGACATAAATATAATTCTTAAAGCTGATTTCTTTAATTGTTTTCTAAACAACAGTATACGTTTGTGGATTCATCTGATGATGTAAAACGCTGTAATGGAATGATATATTTCATACTGTCTGCAGATTTATTTGCTTGAATCTTTAAGACTGTCTACAAATTGTGTACCCGGGAAGCAATTCAGTTACATAAACATGTTAAGCAATCATATTGGGTTTGTGTTCTGAAATGACAATTATAATAATATATATTAACAAAAATAATATATTTAGAATACCTGATAACATAAACTTTAATTATTTCATTATTTCATCATCATGAGTGATGTTAATGCTGTTCCATCTGCAAACACTGCCACATGTAAAAGAGGAAGCTAATAAAAATAAATATGGAAAAAGATATCGGAGTGAAAAAAAGAAAAACTAAATCATGTTTTTTTTTTTTTAAATCCCTTTCTTAAATCTATACATGATGAGAGTTGTGGCCCTCTTTCATGTAGTACATTTTTGTAGCCTCCCTTCTCAAATAACTCTTTTCATGTAATACTTCATAGGACTGGAAAACAAATGACATGGGAGATGAGATCAATCCTCCATTCAGAATCTCTGTATGCCGCCCCCCCCCACATGTAAGGTTGTTTGTTGGACCATCCAGTCAGGGCAGAGTTCATTTAATGTCTCGTTTTATGGCACCTATCTAAAGTTTGTCAAATTTAAAAAAGTTAATAAAGTAACATTTATAATTTTACAGGGTTTTATTATTTAACTTATTATTATTATTATTATTATTATTATAATTATTATTTAATTGATCACTTAGCGAAACAACAAGATGGTACATAATTCTAATGCCCATCATCTTTAGGCAGTCTGGTAATATTAGTCGGTGGAAAATATTAATTATGTATAGTTCATATAGAAAAAAAAATGTTATGAACCAAAATTATGTGTAATCTGTAAGTATTTGCTGGACTCCTTTAAATTCAGCATAATGATGTGTCATCGTTTACACTGAGGTCATGCTGTTGTCATGAATACATTTGCTGCTTGGAATTTTGTAAACCCTTAAGATTTTTTTGTCATATTTCTGTTAAAAATGACTAATGTGATCAACAAAATATCACCTGTTTAAAAAGTTTACAAAAGCTCAATTAGCCCCAAAAAATATGTGAACATTTTATTGATCACACATATAAGTGAAAAAGTATGTAAACCTTATTATATATCTTACATGCATTATAACAAACATGCAAAAAAATACATTTTTACGCTTTTAGACCTGGTTCCACATGAACACTTAGTTTTACATCACCATGAACAATTATTTAGTTTGAGTCTCAAAACACTCCTTGTTTGCTGTTTTTGTCAACCTAAAACTGTTGTTTAGCCACTGTTTTTAATCACCTCTCTATGTCATCACTTTGGTTACGAAACACATTTATGGTAAAACAAGTACAAATACAACAAAATGTACCCAACACATTCCCAAATATCCCCAAACAAATTGACCTAAGCACAACACAACAAATAAGAACATTATTAACCATTTTCTTCCTCCCTTGACCATTTCCCACGATGCTCTGCCGGCCCATACATACTCCAGCGACGCCACATAGGTATTGTAAAAATTAAAACATGACTTCTTTAAAACAGAAGTCCTTGCATCCAAATTAGCATGCTTTGTTTTGTGGTACCATCTGATTGCAGACACACCCTCGTTACAGATTAGGCATGTGGGCTTTGTATTAATAAAACTGGTAGGCTGAAGGCGTATTTCTCTGTCCATTCTTCAAAAAAAAGATCCTATTTTTGCTCTCAACTTTTCTCATGAAATTTTCAACATAGCCATTTTTTTGACAGCTAACTGCACCACATGTAAATGCACTTGGGTTTTCTTTTCCTTTTGTTATTTCATTGATAGCGCCCCAAATGTTCAGTCCACAAATTTCACTCACATCAGCCCTTTTGAATGTCTGCTATTTTATTTTAAGAGTGTCTATCATTTTCCATTCTCATTATCATCCCCCCACATGGTTGTGGTCTGCCAGGTAATTATTGGAAGATATCTGGCCTGTGGCCATACTTAATTGTAATCTTTTTTTTGTTCTTGACATGATTACCTTTAAATTAATGTATCATTGTTTGCATATTGCTGCCATAGAGTATTGAATATTTTTCTTATTTAATAGCCAGGTATAAAGTTTTTATTATACTTGTTCACTTGGGTTCTGTATCTACATTTAGAATTTGTGTGGAAAATCTGATGTCAACATACTGGTTAAAAGGGATGTTACTAAATACTGCTCATGTGCAGAGCCTGACCCGACGTTTTCTGTGCTGCTTTTTTTTTGTCTTTTCTTTTTTTAGTTTAGGTCATATTTTAAAAACTTGCTTAGCCATACTGAAAAAAAATTAATTTACTTAAGATGGAAGCAAAACTAATATCTGAGTTTATTTTAAACCTTTTCAGTGAAATCATTTTGGTGAATACAAAAACCAAACACAACAACCCTTTGTTGGAACAGAGACAAATTAATACTAAAATGTTATAGTACCATTATTCTACAGTTGGCAATCTAGATGATACTCCAGAAGGAGTAAAGAAAAGAACAGAGCTGTTAGTGTGGCACAGAAACTGAAAGCCCACTTTGTAAATATAGTGGATTTATGAGATTTATCTAGCTAGCTAGCTGTCTAGTTTTTTTTTGTGTTTAAATATAATTTTTATACATTTTTTCTAAAAGTGTGTTTAATCTTTCCTGGAAATAAGGCTGGTAATGTTGAACTTTGATCCTACTTGTACTATGTAGTTTTAAAATAGCAGCTTTGTGTACAAAAAAGAGAATCTGCAGAGCTTGCAATTCCTTACTTGAGGAACTATTTACTCATACAGCGATAAGCCATTTTGTTTTACTTGGGTAAACAATTGTAGTACACACAATTACTTTATTAAAATTTTTACATCATTGTGAAAATCACTCTGATCTGTTAAATAATAATAATATTTTGTATAGTTTAGTACAGTAGGTCTTAAAATCCTATAAATAACTTACTGACCTTTTACATATCCTGTGGGCAAAACTTAATTTGTGTATATTCTATATTTCGCAATTGGGATGGCCACTCATTTGTACACCTCTTTCACAAACAATCTGATAGCATACACTGGTACAATAGGCTGAACAACCAATCAAAATGATTCTTTTGACTAAGGGGGTTTCACTGCCAGCTCATCATGCTAGGTTGACTATAAATCTGGCATTGCAGGGTACATCACCTAAACTATTACATCAGATGCTTGCTGATGGTTAAGTGTGTCACAGCCCCACAGGTCTTAATGTGAAAGAAAACAGAGTTTTTGAAGAAAACCCAAACGGACACTAAGCAAATCTGCAAACTATAAAGAAAGTGCTTAGACTACTTGTATAGATATTAGACATTTCATGTCCCACTATGTCATGTGGTGATAGATAGGCGTTGTTAACTGTGGATTCTAAATTCAAGCACAGCCTTTTGAACACATAATATTTCATGTTCAGGTCCGATCCATGTTGAGCCTGTTGCTGTCTATGATTTCTCTTTTGTTTTAAGATTTTGAAATTATTTATAGTATCAAACAAGTTTATTACCCCATGTCTCTATGATACAGGAGTAACTTCCCATGTGTTTGGTACACATTACAAATATTCTATGACTGCTTTCAAGTTAGCATAAATGCTTTAAACATTAGGACAAAAAAAGCAGTGATTATGAGAGCTTTGGTTGCTTCCTTCATCAGTGCAGGTACTTTTATCAAAGTAGGATGAAATCAAGTGTTGTATAACAACCTCGTTAGGTTTACTGCTTTTCCATTACTTATCGCCGGCTAAAATAAATGCTATAATATGCATTTCCCTTCTCTAAAATGTTTCAGTCAATACAATCTCACATCATAACTTAATTTTATATGCCCGTGAGTGCGCTAACATGTTTACATTAAATATGTAATATTGTTACACATTATTAAATGCTATGTGAACATTGACCATTTTTTTATTGAACGATGAGATAAAATTGTTCCTTTTTGGCTTTGAAACAATGAAGGTGAATGTAGGAAAATAGTTTTTTTGGAGTTGACATTCAAGTAGCACTAGTAAAAACCTTCTTATAATGCATGTAATTATAAAAGCCATAAAATAGCAGGATATGAAACAGGACTTAGTTCAACATGAACAGATTTCTTTTGTGTGTGAAATCCTAGCTTATAGTTGACTGGCATTTTGCTATTTATATCGGTGCAAAAATGTTTCTGTTTCAGATGGAATATTTCTTTCTATACATTCCTGTTCCTGTAATGAAGACTCCCTGCAAATAACTGTGAGATATAACAGGTAACTCTACACCAAATTGAATGTTATTACATTGTTACATTCAGATAATTTGCTATAAGTAATTATTTATTTAATACATTTCACTGCTGGCCTTTTTTTTTAAAAAAAAAAGCCAGTTATTTAGATGAGCTGGAATAACTTGAGCAGGAATGATTTGTGTCGTGTGTCCTGTATGTACATGTTATTTATGAGCTTTTGAGTTACCTCTAACTGCTTCTTATGTTCTTCTTATATATTAGCCTTAGAAAATAGATCTGTTATTATACTAAAGTACATGACGAATACATAAGCTAACATAATACGCAATACAAAAGTATTGATTGGGGGACACCTAGACATTAGACAAACAGGACTTTTTATAACCGCTCATTCGAAGTTGGTCCTACCTTTGCAGCCATAACAGCAACTTTTTGGTATGATTCGAACCATATAAATGGGCTTTGTAATGCAGCCTGTGGAAAACCTTCTAAAATTTGAATGGTAAAGGACTATCCTGTCATTTTGGTAGATTCATGCATAGTTGTTTTGTTGCTTGCTGACTGTTTAACATTAATGACTTGTTACTAAGAGATTTTTTCTTGAATGGTTGAAAATGAATTTTTCTTTGTGAGAGGGGGAGACTTAAATCCAAAACAAACCTCATGCCAGAAGTTAACAATGAGGTTACAGTTTGTGCTTGATGTCTGTGATGATGGCATGGTGGTTCAGTATATAGCTGTTAACACTGTTTGCACTTTACTTTTTTTCCCCCTTTGTACTAGAGATATTGCCATTTAGGCTGACATCTTACAGAGTAATTTTTTGTGACGGCAAAATTATTGATTTTACCTGAACAGTGCCAGTGTAATGCATTGTCTTTGCAAAGCTGAAATGTTCACAAATCAGACCCTAAAGGGTATAGAAGGATTATTAAACTCTGGCAGTCCTAATACTTGCAAGGCTGCTTCATGTGTATTCTGCTAATATTGTTGCTAGGTTACCTCTACATTATGAAATCAAAGAGAAAACAAAGTTTTAATTTACACTTCTCAAAAAAAAAAAAGAGTGTAAAATACCACATCCTTAATCTAAATGAATAAAATATTTTGGTTGAAAATCTTTATTTAGTAGATAGTGGAATGTGTTGAAAACAAAATAACATAAATATTATATAAATGTATGCAGCCCTAGTAAAGAAATAGCTCCATTGTGGTGGAAAAGGAAGCAATAATTTAAGATAATGTATTTTAAGTAATGTATGTAAGAAAGGCATTGAAGCACTTACAAAACAGAGATTCAAGATGTCAACGTTATCATCAATCAAAACAAATGTGAATGCTGTTCTGTTGAATGTTAAACGTTCGTTTAATATTTACATTGGTCTTTTATATTCCTTTTTTCATTATTTCTCTTGTCAGTATAAAACACTACATTTTATTCTTTATAAAATGGGTTTTTTGGTATGTAGTTTGGAGTTTCTAAAACAAAGTAATTGGATGTACATTGATTGAAATGGAAATAGGCTTCTCAGTTTTCTTTGATTTTTGAGTTCGCTAATTGTTTGTGGACTGATTAGCAACAAAATCCACTGTGAGATACCACTGTGCCCAGACACTTGCACAAATGGCCATTTTTATGCTGTGACATAGCGCTAAACGAGTCTGTACATGTAAAAGTAATGCTGTATGTATGTAATAGCTGTCGATAAAATGTTTAAGCAATTAATGTTGTCACATTTTCATTTATCTTTAAAATGTGATTCACAAAAAGATGTTGATCAAGTTCAGGATACAGATATGGTGGTTGTTAATCATATGAAATCAGAATATGATAAAACAAACTTTTAAAAGCCTCTTAGCATGGAAGTATGGAAAACCTTTCATGTGTAATACTTTCAAGTGGAAGGCAAAAATAATTAAAATTTAATTTGAGTTTTTTTTTTGTTTATCTACCAAGTTGTCATTTTACTTCTAAAATGGGTATAATTGATATAGAATTATTATTATTAGTATGTACCTGGTGCTGACTGACTTTCTTTGGGATCTATGAAGTATTCTAAGCACCTTTCTTTACAATTTTTTAGAATCAGAAATGAATAGGAGAAAGTTACACCTGCCACATACTTCCCACATTCATAGTGTGCAATGTCAGCAGTTTGCATCAGCTTCTTTTAACATGCGGCATATGATAAATATCTGAAAAGGAATATGGCAAGTTTAGGCAGAGCACTAAAGAATCTGCTTCACCAAGTTACATTGGAGAATATTTTCAATAAAATATAAAGAGCTAAATAAAAAGCTAAATAAAAATCATTACATTTAAAAGGTTTGTAGTTGCTGCAATAGAGTTCATTCACTTGTTTTATGGGATTAATGAAAACAATCACTCCACACTAGTAAATTTACGGTCATGTCGTATGAAATTTATTCATGTAGATTATAATTACAGATCTTTTTAGTAGTAAAGAAATTTTAGCAAATATAGTACTGATATTATATTCCTCTGATGTTTTGTCACAAGTATCCAATCAGGATCGGCCAGTGTAATCGCATGATGTCTCTAATGCATGTGAAGTCAAAACTTTATGCATCCATGGTTGAAGACTAAATATTATTGATTTTTTATGTGGAAATAATAGGAAACTTTCACACAGCATGGAATTGTAAGTGGCCATGATTTAGCAAGCATCTCTGTGGTTCTTGAGCACAGGGTTTGCCTCCTTTTTCTCTGAGTGCAGTTCTATATAAAGCCGTCAGTATTATTGAAGTTATCATAATGGGAGAGAAATAAAAAGAGTTCCAAAACTTGTTTTAAAGAATGCCACGTGTCAGAGATGCAGGTTGAAACAGGCAGTTTAGAAATGCAGCTGCTGTCAGCTCTGCGGATGGATCTTATTACACAATCTGGGTCATTCAGCACTTTACCAGTAGATGACACTAATCACTTCCTGTTTTGATCTATCTATCTTTTGATAGTTTTTTTTTTTTTTTTTCAATATTTTTCTTGAACCACAAATAAAGAACTGATGGTTAATAGCAAATTGAGCTACATACAGCCTAAATATTTATTCATGTTACTTTCTACTTCTGTTTTTTACTGTGTTGAGAAACTGTATTGGTTTTACACAAACTAATGAACTGAAATACTTACTTATTAGGCAAACTAACCTTGCATGCAGTTGCTTTTATGGTAAGCTTAGCAACTTAAACTAACTAAGCCAATTAAACTCTATTGGTACCGGGTGAAGACTTCAGCCTTGTTTGTTTTGCATGAGGCGGGCAATTAAAATGGTAAAAAATGAACAAGTTGTTGGATCATACAGTACTCATGTCAATGGCAGGATTTTGTTACAGCAGTGTTATTTTTAAACAAGATGTACACTTCCTGTCCATTGTTACTCATTGGTAGTCATCTCAAACAGCCACTAGATTTACTGTCAGGTGCATTTGTCATATATCCAATTTGTATTTTTTTTCTTTTTAAATCAAAGCTCAGTGTTGTTAATTGCCAGATTAACATTCTGTACCAAGAACTGGGTGTTAATTGAATCAGAATTTTTTTATTCTTGTATGGCTATGGTACCAGCAAAATTTAATTACGTGGTAGCTAAGCTTACCATAAACCCAACTGCCTGCAAGGTTAGTTTGCCTAATAAGTAGGTATTTTAGTGTACCATAGACTAATTGTTGTATTTTAGGATCCCATGGTTTGGCTGTGGTGCGCTCTCTGCCATGCCTCCCACTATGATGGATCAGCTGGATTTGTGGGCAGACTCAGGACTGGATGCACACGACCAAGTTACTGTGGATTTCCTGTTGCCTACTGGGATATATATCCAAATGGATGTATCCAGAGTGAGCACCATTCAACAAATTAAACAGGTTGGTGTGTGTTATGTTGTTTTTTCGCAAAAAAAAAAGCATTTTTATACAAATGCTGTTCTCACTTCACATTTATCCATTTGGGTTTACTAAAGTAATTACTAATGTAATTGTGTGTCAAACTAAATACTTAAAAGCTGTTTTACAGTAAATTTATAAATGTTGTCGTTTTAGTTTGGGAAGAATTTGGGAAGAAAATGCTATTAAATTTAAATCCCTTTGACTGAAAGGTACAATAAAATCTCCATCCATTATCTTCTGCTTGTTCGAGTTGCGGGAGCAGCAACCTAAGCAGAGAGGCCCAGACCTCCCTCTCCCCAGCAACCTCTACCAGTTCATCTGTGGGGGTTTCGAGGCGTTCCCAGGCCAGCCGGTAGTTATAATCTTTCTAATGTGTCCTGGCTCTTCCCCGACGTTTCCTCCTATCTGGACTTGCCTGAAACACCTCCCTGGGGAGGGGCTCAGGAGGCATCCTTACCAGATGCCTGAACCAACTCGACTCCTTTCGATGCGGAGGAGTAGCGGCTGTACTCTAGAGTCCCTCCTGAATGACCAAGCTTCTTACCCTATCTCTAAGGGAGAGCCCAGACACCCTGCGGAGAAAACCATTTTGGCCACTTGTACTTGCGATCTTGTTCTCTCGGTCATTTACCCAAAGCTCATGACCATAGGTGCGTGTATGAATGTAGACCAACTGTACCCCATACTCGCGAAGCACCCTCCACAAAATACCTCAAGGAACACAACTGATTGCCTTCTCCAAATCCACTAAGCATATGTAGATTGGTTGGGCAAACTCTCATGAACCCTCAAGGATCCTGGAGAGTTCAATCAAATCAAATATTTGCATAAAAAAGTTAGTGTAAATCTTAATTGTAAATAAAAGCATGGTGGATTGAGAGTTTAATAGCTTTTAAAATTTTCATTTATCTTTAATAAAACCAATGGACAGAACCAGCAGCATTGGTAACTCAACAGCAAAAATGTCTTGGGATTGGTCTTTCTCTTTTGCTGACGATTGTGCACAACTTACCAATTTTTATGGCTTTGAAATAGAATGTCTTACAAGCTCAAATATGGGAAAATTAGGTGTCGAGGCAAGCAATTACCATATGGGTTTTTTGCCATGACATTCCCACTAATATCTATTCACAGGATAAACATAGTAGTGATTTGGGTAGTTGTAAAGAAATCTTGTGTGTAGATTTGAAATGCTTTTCACTTTTTTGCATTTGCATAGCAGAATAATATAATAGACAAAAAGTCATACATTTATTCGCCATACTTTTTTTTCTAATTTAAATTTATTCCTGAGTCAAATATTGAATATAATTATGATCTATTTATTCATTTGTAATATATTTTATTTAATTTTGCATTCCACAAATTGGCAGATTTGAGCATATTATTATGTAGAATATTATTTTGCTATTTACTACTTTTTTATAATTATTTTTTTATTTTTTTAAAGATGTTATGGAAGCAAGCACAGGTATACCCTCTGTTCTCCCTGCTAGGGGAGATAAATGATCACATTTTTGAGTGTGTGAACCAAGCTGCAGTTCACGAGGAGTTGGAGGATGAAAGCAGACGTTTGTGTGATGTCCGTCCCTTTCTGCCTGTTCTAAAACTAATAACTCATAACACTGGCCGAGCTGAACGCCTTGATTCTAAAATAGGGGTGCTTATTGGAAAAGGTATGTACACACACACACCTTTATTTTATGTAATAATGTAAACCAGAAGTGGTTAAGCAATAGGGCTGAACTAAAAAAAAATACCTGTAGCTCCGGGTTCTGACCTTAATACAGTAAGAAATGACAGGAGCAGGGATTAAAAACTAATGGACATACTGGATGGACATTGCATGTTACATATTGCTATACACTTCAGTCGAGTCATCATACAACCAGTCATTTAACAAACGCTGAGTATGTTTGACTCTTAGAATTCTAAACATGATTTTGTCCCTCTGATGACATGTCTTCCAGGCAAGTATAGTGGTTAAGTTGTGGGTTCTATGACTCACGTACCATGTGATGGTGTCACAGTGACTATATAATTTTATCATCAGTTTGTTTGGAAACTTTTCATTATCTGAATCCCTATTTTCCTGATTTGAATAACCTTCACAGGGGCGGCACGGAGGCTTAGTGTTTAGCATTAATTTGCTTGGTTAATAATCGCTTTTCTTAATTTTGTCCCTTTCCCTTTTTTTTTTTTTACTTTCAGTTCTTCTATAGCATTATTAACAATTCATAATAAAATATTGAGATTTTTATTTTAGATGCCTTTTCACAGAATTTATTGTAACTAATTTTAATTCACATTTTCTGTTTAAGAGATTTTTTTAAATATTTATATTTTGCAGGGATGCACCAAATATTTTAGTAAACAAAATTATTCAGCTAAATATTTGCACAAAAAAAACTAAACAAAAAAAGTGTTCAGACAAAAAGGAAGAAAATTAAATAATAATAAAAACAGATGTGTTATGCTCAACAAACATTTCAGCGAGGCACACGTAGCAGTTTGTCAGCTTGCTTGTGTGTTGTTTTTTTTTTTTTGTTCTCCCTTGCTCATTATCCTAGTGCACATGTTTACATCCTTCTTAAAGAAATACTACAATGGGGGAAAAGAACTCTTTGTAAATGCAGCAAACAAGTCAGTTGTCTGTATGTATGAAAATATGGTGCATTCTTTCATGAGTCAGTTATAGACTGTAGATTATTCAAAGACCAAATAAAATACTTGTTTTTGATCAATTATTCATTATAAGTAGTATGATTATATGTATTTTAGGTTGCGGTAACTAAAATATTTTGTTTTACTGTTTTATCCCAGTTTTTTTTGGCAATTAAATTCAAGTTATAATGTGCAGTGTTGGTATGTTTGCTAAAATGTTCAAAATGTTTTTCTGAATTACAGTTAAAAAAGCATTTTCTATTTTTGAAAACCAAGATAAAAATATATACATATATGGCCTATTTAATGTATGCAAGTGTTTAATAAGTAGCCTTTCACCTAAATGTTACAATTTGTACTATTTTGGCTTTGGCCAAAATTTTTCATTTCTGTGCGTCCCTATTTATTTATGAGGGGAAACTTGCAATCAAATCATAAAAATGCTTGCAATATAACTCAAAATAACGTCATCTTTTTTCCCCAGGGCTTCATGAGCTGGATGCTCTACAGGACCAAGAAGTTAAAGATTTTCGCTCCAAAATGCGGCGGATTAGTGAGGAGAAAATGCAGTCCGTACAGATGATGCCATGGAATGAATGGGTTCAAAGCTGCTTTTCTCCTCAGGTAGAGGTTGAGTCAGTAGATGTGTTTTGTGACAAAAATGAAGACAGAATTAAAATAATCATGCACTACAACCAGTCACAGGTAAGACCTGAAAAGTTCATTTAAATAAAATAATATGCACTTTGGTAAACATTAGGTTATATTCTACTTGTCCTAATAAAATTCTCCAACCTTGCTACACCTTTATACCCTACAGGACACTGCAAGTCTCAAAGTACCATTGCGTTGTACTGTTAATGAGCTTTTGGATCAAGCTTTCAAGAAATGGCTGACTACTCATGGATTGGGAGAAGATGAAGATTGTCTTGATAATTATATCCTGAGAGTCAGTAACAAGCTGGAGTTTTTGTTTGGAGAACACCAACTTATGCACTACAAAGTAAGATTCTTTGGGCAATGATTTGAGCTGTGCAGGTGATAACCTCAAAATAAATATCAATTATAGGGATAGCAAACAATCTTAAGGCACTTTTGTAATGAGTTTACTCCGGTACTGTAGTCAAGTGTAAAGCTGCAGTTTTCAATTTCATGTGAAAATGTATTGATTTCCATGACCTCTCTACAAGCCCTGGTCTCTTTAGATGTAGACAATTTAATAAAATCCACTATATTCAAAAAGGGATAAAGAATTAAAAGAAAGAGAGCATAATATGTTGCTGAGTATCAAGACATTGTGGGCTGTGAGGAAATTAGAAGGTGGACGAGTGTGTTGATGGAACAACAGCCAATTTAAACATGTACATTTTCCAAATAACAACAGCAGTGACTTACCAAACAGATATATTGGCTTACTTGCACCTTTCTTCATTAAGAGTAATGGTTGTTACATATAATTAATAAATCATACATACTGATAATACTAATGCTCTATACTAAGTACACAAAGACAACTATAGTAATCAGCAAAGAACAGAAATATCTAAATTACACATCTAGTTTTTACATGTACGCATAAAACACTTGCATTGTTTTTTATCTGTTTGGTTCTGGTTTTATGGGATTGTTGACAACTAAATTATTTTAGATTTTCTGGAGGAAAGTTAATTTGAGGACCAACTTAGGAGTGAGTTTTAAAACATCTACATAAAAATAATAATCATGATAATTAATTAGGCCTTATAAACACCTGCTAGGGCCTCATTTTTACTTGAATTTAGTAAAAGGAAGTTGTACTATCTTTTACACGATCCTGAGTTTAGCTAATATGTACCCTCTGCGTTATAAGCATAGCAGTGAAAAGGAGCACAATGTTTACAAATAATTAATTATATCATTAGCTTCAGATACAGACAGTACTTTTTTAGTATGTAAAAAAGTAGTACCATGCAAACTTATCTACATTAGGTTTACCATATGTTTCAGTGATTTTACATTTCATACAATTTAAATAGCTTAAATAAAATGATTTGCACATTTTGAATAATAAACTTGTATATGTCGGTGTTCAAAAAACACAAGATGTTTTTACCTTTGACACCTTGTATGTAAAATCACTCAGACATTATGAATTGAAGCAAGCGTTCAAAACACTACAGCTGGGTCATTGTTGGCTAATGAGGTGTCAAGAAGTATATACCATTAAGTCATCGCTTCTGCAAGTTGTGAAAATTGCCATTCAAGGCATGTTCAAATAGACCAAGGCAACGAGAAGGGTTGGCTTGCTGTATTTTATGTATCAAGGTATCCACGGAGTCAGTAAAAATCTCAGACCATATAGACAGCACTGTTCAGTGTGTGACTTTTAAGGTGGTATTACATTTGAAACCTGTTGTGATAATAATAGCCACATGGGGCTTGCAATTTAAATATCTGTGTGTGTGTGTGTGTGTGTGTGTGTGTGTGTGTGTGTGTGTGTGTGTGTGTGTGTGTGTGTGTGTGTG
>JAOUQT010321123.1:0-14155 GCA_025769995.1 Xyliphius kryptos | reverse complement strand
CATCCAGGGGAGAACATCTCGGGCGCTGGGCAGATACACCCAGGACAGGGCGCCAATCCATCGCTGGGTACACACTCCCTCACACAGTCACACACTATACAGGGCAATTCAGAGCATTGAACCCAGAGGACACCCACGCTGACACTGGTAGAACACCCAGATTGGGATTCGAACCGGGAATCCCCAGCGCTGAGAGGCGAATGTGCTAACCACTACCATGTCCTTGGAAAAACTAGCGAGTTCTCACAACATTTCATTGTTTGTTCTCCATCACCATCGAATGCCACACCTCAGATGGATTGGGGTCTTTTGCGAGGACCTACAAAGCTGAAACTTGGCTCAGTCATATCGTGTCCTAATGATAAATTCCCGTCAGAAAGCAACCGCGTGGACGCCGTAGTCACACCTCACACTATATACGTTTCCTAATTTAAATCATCACAAACCTCACTCGATAATATTTTAACTCATTTAAAAACAATTGCTTTTCAACGTTTATGTTGGTTATCAAGTTCTCCACCGTAGCGCAGCACGGATATTTCGATACTCCATCCATTATCTTCCACTTAATCCTCTTGGATGGTCACGTGAGGTTCCTCATACCCATCCAGCGAAAAAAATCTCAGGCACTGGGCAGATACACCCAGGGACACAGCGCCAATCGATCACTGGACACACTTATTCACACAGCAACACACAAACACACACACACTATATGGGGCAATATAAGGAGGTGTAACTACTCCGCTTGCACATCGTGCTTAATAACACCTATTTCCTGTGGTTTATTCACAATAACACACTCCCTCTCGTTCCTTATGGTATAACATTTAAATGATGTAACCTACAGTATCCCACACTTTATGGATCATTAGATCCAAGAGAAAAACTTATTGCCTTGTCAAATAACTACCACTAGGGGAGCCCAAAGCTATAGAATAAGATACAGTCAGTGCAACAGCTTTGTATATAGTGAACCCAATCATCATGTGTGTTTTTAGAACGTCGTCTTGGACGTGTGGTAACAGAAGTGCATCACTGGGATTCTAATCTGAACCTCCTGAACAAACCACACACCTGTTCTTTGTCAAAATCCAGGAATGTAGAACTTCTATATAAATACAGACAGGAGGCTCTGAGGATGAAACCGGTGACATGAAGCATTTGGGCAGCTGCCTCACATATTGAAATACATTTATCCCACCCCAGAGACCGTCACTTATCCCTTCCCTTCAACACCAAAACACTGAGCCAACATTCAACCTCCTCTCCTTTAATGTCGGCTAACGACTTCACGTCTCGGAGGAAAGAAGAGACTGATGCTGCTTCCATGAGCGGTATGTGTTGTTCTCATCAGTACGAAAACTTAATGTCACACAAAGAAGGCTTTGTCAGCCATGTGCTACAGAGGACCTGCAGGGGAGTATTAAAAGCGCAGGATACATTTACAATGATGCAAACTGAAATCTGTTCACCACGAGCCGTTCAGCAAAAACACGGAACCAAAAGCAACTGCTGCTGGAATTTATGTATAAAAAACTTCCAAACAGAAGGAATTAGAATATATATATATTTATAAAGGACTAAGGACCACGGGATACACATGATGGAACCCCGCCCACTTTTTCCTTTTTCCCTGCCAAACCATGGGATACAGGGCCCTTGCCCCACCCCCTTTGTTCCCTGCCAAATCACGAGATGCACATGATTGAGCCCCACCCCTTTTTTCCCTGCCAAACCATAGGATACACATGATGGAGCCCCACCCCCTTTTTTCCCCTGGCAAACCACGGGATACACACGATGGAGCCCCACCCCCTTTTTTCCCTGCCAAACCATGAGACACACATGATGAAGTGGATCTGGGTGGAGTTTCCATGTCCTCCATGTTACCGTGGGTTTTCTCCGGGTTCCATCCCACAGTCCAAAAACATGGATTCCAGGTAAATTGAATGCCCTAAAGTGTGTGGTTGTGTGTGTGCCAAGTGATGGATTGGCGCCATGTCCTGGGTGTATGCCCGGCGCCCGAGATGTTCTCCCCTGGATGGGCATGAGGAACCCCATCTCGACCCTCATAAAGGAATAAGTGGAAGATAACGGATGGATGGATGGGTTCCAGCGCCAAGTGCAGATAAGTTGTGCCTGGTTCTCCATTAGACCTGACTCACAACTGAAACTCAAAATCACTCCAAAGATGAGATCATATCCATTTATCAGATACCATACTGACCACACAGAGCAGGCATTATCCGGGTGGTTTATTCTCAACATGGCCATCACACTGATGTGATGGTTATTGCTCCACCTTCCACCTGCTAGCTGTAACCTCAGCACCAGCAACTCATCCATTGCTGCAGTTTGTATCGGTCCTCCTCACATCTTTTAATAAGTACTCATGGGACGGCCTACAGGATGCTGGGAGATGGATATTATTGACTGGTCGACTGCTTTTTGCTCATTAGAAAACAGATTAAAGATGACTAATGAAGCATGCAGAAAAAAACACACACTGTAACACAATAATAAAATGAGTGTAGAAACAAGATATTCCTAATAAAGTGGCCAGAGGGTGTACAGTAGAACACGATAGTCTGCCAAATATATCAAGCATTATGTTTTTACCTCTGGCCAATAATGAGAAGTGCCCAAACTCAGCAGACAGCACTGGTTAGCATGTGGTCCAGTTTGTGCTGAATTATAAAAAAAAGAACTGCTCTGCATTGTTCTGCTTTCACTTAACTGATCAAGAGAGGGAGAAACAGCAAAGCTTCCCTCCCGTCTGATGCCTTCACAGAAAGCCGGAAAACCACCATTAACTTTATTCTGTGCTCAGTTTTCTCACCAAACATGTTTATGTTTAAATAGAACAGAACATTCCCTTTTACACGTCTTTAAACCACCATGAAATTCTCACAGAGGGAACCAGTCCAGCTTAGTTCCTGTTCATGTCGTCCTCCTGTTTAACCCCAAAGAACTTTGTTGCAATGAAAACTACAGAATTGCAGTTTTGTGGCAATGGTTTAAGAAAGAACTCATCTGCGCTGCTGCTGCATTTAGTCGTTTAGCAGATGCTTTTCCCCAAAGCTACTCACAAATAAGAGAACACCACAAATCTGATCATTATCCAATCCTCTATATATTTATTGTTATTTATAGGAAGAGATGTGTGAGGTAGAATCCCGAGGCGACATTCATCTCTAGAGTGCAGTGACCAAGTATTTATATTTTGTAAAGATGGATTGAAGGTAAGAGGGGGCAGATCCAGAGATTGTCCTGTAGGTGCCTAAGTCTGAGTCAGTGCCTTGTACTGAATGCAGCAGCTACAGGAAGCCAATGGAGAGAGAGGAGTGATGTAGTGCCATGAGTTTCCTCTGGCTGGTTGAACACGAGTCGGGCTGCAGAGTTTTGAACCAACTGTAAAGGTCTGATTGTGGAAGCTGGGAGACCTTCAAGCAAAGCATTACAATAGTCAAGCCGGGATAGGATGAGGGTCTGGAGCAGCAGCTGAGAAGCCTGTTTAGTGACGGAAGGTCAGATCTTCCTGATGTTCTACAGAATAAATCTGCTGAACGGGCAGTTTTAGGGACGTGGTCAGAGAGTTGTGTCTCAATTGTGAAACCACAGACTGAGTCAGATGGACAGATTGAAATTACCCCCTGCTTTTTACACGCGAGAGAAGCTCGTGTATCAGAATATGCAGTAGGCACCTGCTGCTAATTTATTATATGGGTCACGTTTCCCATTGCCAAATATTTTATTTTGTTCCCTTAGGCCTGGGCGATACATTGAAAATTTACCGATACCAAAATTAATGACAATAACCGACATCATTTTGCTCAAATCGGTATTTAAAAAAAATTAAAAGAAAAGTTGTTTCGTCTTTTTGTCGGCAACGTTCATGTTCCTTTAAGAGGCTTTGTACCATCAATATGGCTGTGAAGTATTTATGTTGGCCTTATACATTATTTTTGAGGTAGTGTGTATTAAAATTATCGTCCATTTATCGTTATCGAGACGAACTTCTCAATATATCGCAATAGCGATGGTAGGCCATATCGTCCCAGCCCTACGTTCACTTGATTGCGAGTGAACAATCAAGCAAAGGATTTACTCCATCACTCAGAGGCACTGTATCCGTCCCAGCCTTGCATCACATCCTGAAATCCATCAACCAGCTAATTTTATCCAGCTGACCCATTTCCCTCCAAATTCACGCAAGCCCAGGATATCTCAAACACACACACACACACACACTCAGTGACCCGAGCTAATAGATGTTGGCGTCCAACCCAAATATGACAAATCATCTTCTATTTATTTATCACCATTAAAATCACAATATGAGAGAAACCGAAGCCTAAATCTTCCAAGATCCATTAGAAACAAAAACACGTGCACACGCCTAGTTTCTCAACAGATTATGAGTCTTGGCAAGTTCAGTGTAAGGAACTACAGAGGGCGACAGAGAAGTCTGACCTCAACCCCGGATCTATTGTAAGGTGTGTTTTATTAAACTTTAGTGTCTGACCTCAGAAAGTCTCAACATCCCAAACGAAAAACTATTGAGAACCTGTGGTTTCAGAACCGGACGATGGACGCACAACTGTAAACAAAGGCCAGGAATTGAACAAAAAACATTCAGACACCAGTCAGGGCTTTCAGGGTTTCGGCCCCAAACCCCCCTCAGTTTTACCTTTACCCCCCCCCCCCCCCCCCACATTGCTGGATACATTGCTGGATACATTGCTGATTCACTAATTCTCTACGGCATCATTCCTAAGTCGATTGTCAACCATTGGTGTTTCTTCTGGAGAAAAGGAATGTGCCAGCCTTAGGATCAAAGGACTTATGTGTTACATCATCACTGAGTCAAACTCAAGGGCAGGAAATGTGGGTTACCCCGGAAACCCCAGGTTTCACGACTCTGCTTCCTGGCGGTCCCTTTGTCCGCAGCAAAACCACACTGTGTGACAATCGTATGCGGGTCAGTGTGCAGGCTCATAGTCTACACTGATAACACACACTAGGTAAGACTAAACACGGTTAACAAATCCATAAACACACACGAACATAGTATTCGGCTCATTGCTTGTACTCGCCACAAAACCTTGTTTCAAACCAATAATTGTGTAACCAAAAATATATGGACACTCAACGCCCCCCCAACACTAAAACAATTTGTATGAAGAGGTCTCAAACTACCGCTGATCTTTTCAGCCATTTAGAGAAGTCTGTTTAATTTTAGGATTAGTTACAAGGGCATTTGTGATACCAGACATCAAGTTGCCGAACCATGGGATACGCACAAATAAGCCCCACCCACATCTTCCCCAACTTGGCCACCGTTTCACAACAATGCCTTTAGTTAGGACTGGGCAATATACCGAAAATTTACCGATAATGGAATTTATGACGATAGCCGACATCATTTTCGGTATCTTTAAAAAATGCTCACGTTCACCTAAGAGGCTGTACGCCGTGCTCTCTGTAGGGTGTTGGCCCTATGCATTCTTTATTTTTTTTGGGGATTGTGTGTATTAAAATTATCGCCCATTTATCGTTATCGAGGTGAAGTGCTCAATATATCGCAATAGTGACTTTAGGCCATATCGTCCCAGCCCTACCTTCAATCTTCTAAGAATTCCTGCATCAGGTAACTGAGATCAGATCTTTGTGAAAGCCACCAAATCCAGACCCACAGGACCGCTCATCATATCTGGACAATTTCCAAACCTTCCACAAAGACCTGTATACCCTATGGCACTGAAATGCTACTTCGCTAAAAAAGTAAACAGGGTCAGCGTTTCCCAATTTAATGCAAAATTAAAAGTGCAGAATCACCAACAGGAGTAAACAAGGTCACAGTGCCCAGACCCTCGCTCATCTCCGCTGCATTTTAGTCCAAATGAGCTCAACGCACTCAGAGACCTTGATCATCAGCCCACATTAAGAGTTCCATTCATTCGTGAGCGGTCTCCTCCACCCGCTTCAGGCAAGCCAAGACATGCAAGTGAAAGAGGGGAACGCTGCGTGTTTCAGCACACAGCCAAATCTCATTCTGCCTCCATTCCAATCGAAAACGGTGAGAGCCAACCCGTCCCGTCCCGTCAACCCGATTCCTGACTGGTGAGGTTCCACGTCAAATGAACACACTATTAGAATACCGGGTTCCAAAACAGCCGGCCTGAAATTCCTAGAAAGTTCAAACAGAACCCAAAGCATGCAGCAAAAGAGCATTTTTTTCCTCTAGGGCGAAACGGGTGGCCTGCGAGCGAGCGAGATATCTACACCAACAGGAAATTCTAGTGGGAGCACGTTGCATGTTAACTCACGCACAGTGGCTTTTAAGGAAGCCAACTCGGCATTTTGGAGTTGGCTTACCTCAAACCGCATCATGTGACTTACTAACTTTTATAAGCTGATTATAACTGAATAAAAAAATATGCAGCACGACTGTCGATTTCTGACACACAACAAAACCTCCTCACAGGTAATGCCTTGTACAGATCACATGTCCCGAAAACACTCCAAAATTAAACAGAAGACCCTTGCAGAAAGCGTACAAGCCGTTCCAGTAGTACAGATCCTTATTTCAGTTCCTTCAGTTCATAATCTTATTCTCAGTTATTCCAAAAAGCTGTAAAGCGACCAGCTTTTACATCTCTGAGGGCTTTCCTTAAGATTCTGTAGTGTGTTTGTGGGAATTTATGACTGTTCATCCAAAAAAGTATTTGTGAGTTCAGGCCGGCTCACAATCTCTGATTCAGATGATTCCAAACGTGTTTAAAAAGCGTTGTGGACAGAGCTCTGTGCATGCCAGACTCAACCAGTCATACCTTTACGAACCATTTCTAGGTTGTGAACTAGAGCGGTTGTGCTGGAACCGGACCGGGCCTTGCCCAGACTCTTCCCACACACCTGGAAACATACAGCTGTCCAAATAGTATTTATACGGGCTGAGATTTAAATCAACTGTATCAGGTGGAGTATATACCACAAATAAATGTAATGATTTTGAGGTATTTAACCAGACATAATGGAAACATTTTCATATAATGGTCCAACCCTCTGTGTTATATTCCATTGACGCTAAATAGCATTATGTCAAAAGGAAAGTCTCTACATACAATTCCACACGTTAAACTTGGGGCCGATCCCGGGGTTCAAGCTGCCTGAGACGACCCAAAAGGGGAGAACGTCTCGGGCGCTGGGAAATACACCCACGACAGGACGCCAATCATAGTTTTTGGACTGTGGAAGGAAACCAGAGAACCCGGAGGAAACCGCTCTGCTTGGTAAATAAACCTTACGTTTCGCTAAACACAAATGATCCGACACTCTATGACATTCCTTTTGTCTTATCACCATGACAACCACGACTCTAAAGGTCACAAAGTTGTTGGGAATGTTCCAATATACTGTGGACAGTACAGGATGTTTAGAACCTAGCACAGACTTTATTTGTAGTTTTGATGAGCCCATAAATATAGTGGCTCAATATGTGTGTGTGTGTGTGTGTGTCTTGATGTGAGGACCAATTTGCAGCCTGAAAAATTTGAGTTGGTCATATAGGTGTTGCAAAACCCTCTAAAGACATAAATACACAAAATAAATACACCCAGGGTTCCAATCTATCGCTGGGCAAACACTCACTCACACACAAACAGACTATATGGGGCAATTTATAGCAGCCAATTTACCTTGAATTTATGTTTTTGGACTGTGGGAGGAAATGGGGAGAACATGGGAACTCCACACACATTGGGATTCCAACTGGGAATCCTCAGCACTGAGGAGAACATGCTAAACAAAATTAGTTTTTAAAATTATGTAATTAGCAAAAAAATACACATGGCCATAACTTGTGTCCAAATTTCAAAGTTGTTTGTTTGGGGTCTGGGGGGAAATGTGTGCGATTTATGAACATTTTTGGTTAGAAGCCTAAACGCATTTTGTCACACTATAAAGTCAATTATAGTCCAATCTGTGTGTTTGTTATGGGAGATGATGCAGTCTTGGCTGCCCAAAGTGTTTTACCCGAGAAAAATCACAATACTAAACTGGACTGATGTAATTTCATGTTTGAGATGTAATTTCCACAATTTTAAAGTTGGACATACCATACATTTTTATCACTCTGTACCTTTGTCTTATCCCAGAAGACTGACAAATACTTATTTTGAATTCTTACAGTAACTCAATGGACAGAAATAGGGATTGTATGAGCTTAACTAAAAAAAAATGCCCAAATTGGGGAGGAAATGGAACTACTTTCGTAATAATTTAAAACACAAGGACTGAAAGTTACCATAACCTGTCTTTTTGGTTTGATTTACAATCCAATAAAACAAATAATACATGGAAAGGAAATACAAAGGAAAAATGCAAATAACATTATTTATTTTTTATCTGAGCAAAAACAATAGTAATAATAATTATTTTTTTACTAGCAGTGCTTCCTCGTTTGTTTTGTGAAGCTCATCAAATCTAGACATCGCGATACTTCTCGCTTATCAATTATGCTTTCTGAAATATCGCGATAATTTGAGTCCTAAAACAAACCGTTAAGCAAAGCCACGAATTCAAAGGAGTTGAATTTGGTTACTGAGTGTATTCCAAATCCATGCACAAACGGAATGCAAAGTAAAGCGTTTCTAATTGAATTTAAAACAGTTAGCAGGTGGTTATTCCACCATAATTTGCATATTAAGTCGGTTTGACGGAACAACTCTCCCGCCCTGCACCAAAGAACCGAGTCCCAGCGTTTCCCAACAGATCGCAAGTTACAAACAACTCACCCGGCATTTAATAACAAAACTCTGGCCTTACCTCCACAGAAAAAGCAGGAAAACCCTGTCCGGTGGTAAGTCTGTAAAATGAAGTTACAACCACAGTGCTTTCCCGACGTCCCCGAGCGTTCGCCTCGTTCCCAGCCTGTGGTTCACCGGCCTCGCCTTCCCAAGCCTCCTGACCGGAAACCACGCCCACTATGCCTTCACCCGCCTTGCATAGCCATATTTGGGTAAAATGACCACTTAGCCCCTCCCATTTACAATTGTCAGACGTGTATGTATATTTTTAGTAAACATACATACAAACAAACAAACAATGCTAATTTCCTCCCAACAAAACATTACATATTATAAACATTATATATCCGAATGTATTTATCTATAATTTATTCAAATTCATCAAAATCAGAATCTTCATGCAACCCACCGAGTCCATTCAAACCCAATGGCATCCAGTATTTATTTAAAAGGTTCAGGATTTAATAAAATAATTCTTTATCACGATAAAAAAGTTAGTAATATTCAGTGTCATTGACGATTCACATAATCTCAAAGCCATTTTTCCACAAGATGGCACTATAATCCAGTTCAAATCCAGGTTAAATCTTTAGCAAACTTGATTCTTGGAGCTCCAGACAGGAGACACCTGATTTATTTACATGTAGTAGCTGAAATTGCATTGCTGGAAGACTTCTTCCAGGTCAACAATCATTTTTAGGTCGCCAAATTATAACTGGTTAGCTTCTGGGAGATTAGCAGAGGGTTATTGGACTGAAACCTGCAAGGTATTGAAGCATTCGGGCCCTGTACATGGCCCCCGGGGAGCAATTGGGATCAGGTGCCTTGCTCAAGGGCACTTCAGCCATAGTACTTGGTGGGACCAGGAATCGAACAGGGACCTTCAGGTTGCAACCCAGATAGCATCTGGCAGTGGGCACTGCTGGCCCAACTGATGACACTGGCAAACCGCGTGGTCCACATACTGAAAAAATGCATTTGGCCCACATATTCCAAAATGGATATGGCCCACATCTGGTGGAGGTATGACAGTGCTCGCTGTGATGTGACACCTTTGGCTGACGCATGGCCCCTAGTGGGGTCCATATGCAGACCACACCATGCACCGTCATTCCATGCAGTAAGTGGGACAGATGGACATTGGGGATGTGGGCAAGACCTAGGCCTTAACCACAAGCCTACGCCTGCCCCAACATAACATATACCGTATGTGGAGAAGCAGCTGGACTGTACGTCTATCACGATCTGTAATTGCAGAACTGCAGCGTGCATTTCAATGATGAGTGAAGCTGATAAACTGAACATTAATATTTATATAACATTAATAAGAGATGGTTCTAATGAAGTGGACAATGAGTGTAATGCTCACTCAGCTTAATGCACATTTTACATAATGCATTTGTTATAACTAGGATCTTCATGATGTTTATGATCATATTTACAGGACCTGTTTGATTTAAGGCTTCTTTTCTGCCTGCATTCCACCAGTCCATCTCAGAACAGACACACATACAAAGACACAGATTGACAGATTCACACCATTTAGCTATTTAGGATCTATATATGTAATTTGACCGCAGGAGGCGGCCTGAGCTGAGGCGGGAGTGGACTCAAGAAGAACATGAACTTCATACAGATGGGATTCTACTGAAGATTTAACTACAGTACAGCTGCTGATTCCACATTAAAAGCCAAATGATACGAATGAGACGGCATTTCCAGTTTAACGACTATGAAGTGAATACTGGAAAGTATACTGGAATCTAAACTGCAGTATGTTTACACCCCGTCCCTTGATTTACGTAACCCTCAGACAGATGTAACACCATACAGCAATTTGTGCAAATATGTACCTCCATTTACTTCATGCTTTGAACAGATTCCAGTTTTCTACGCAGGATTTATGAAGACACGGTTTGGCAGGTTTGCTGTGGAGAAGCTTTAGGTTAATCCTACCTTTTCTTGCTGATGGTTTCCTCTCCAGTCCTTTGTCCGGTGATTTTTTCGGCGTGTCGAACGCAGCCTTCATCTGAGCAACTTTGACAGACTGTGAGGTGTCCACCGCCACATCCGTTTTTGCTTCCGCTGGTTTGGTCCATTCTTTCATCTTCTCGTGAAGCTGTATGGTCTCTTTGATCAGGTCGGAAACAGGCCGTCCCTTCGGGGCGTTTTGGGCTTTGTCCTCAGTTGAGACATCATCCTGAGACCGGCTTTCATTATTCTTCATGTTGCTTCCATCACTGTCCTTTAGTTTTGTCGTTTCAGGGTCAGAGCTTTTTCGAGCTTGTTCACTGACCCCTGGGGTGACATTGATTGGTTCAGCATTGTGGTTCATACTATCTGGACTTTCTGTCTCAATGTTCAGCAGTGCAGGTTGTTCTGAAACAGAGCCATCCTTCAAGGAGTCTTTAATACAAAGCCTGGTGGCATTTGGTAGATTCTTTATTTCACACTTGTCTTCGAGTTGAGTGAAATCAGAAGTCATGGAGTCCAGGGCTGAATGTGTCAGCTCGTCCTTTTCATGTCTTTCAACGTGCTTGGAGTCAGAGATGATCTCAGAGAGAGAAGTGGATGCAGATGTCTCCTGATGAATATCTGTTACAGGAATTAAACTTTCCTCGGCGGAGTTCCTCACATCACCAAACTGTTTGCTCTCATCTTTATCTGTAGTTTTTCCTTCTGTCAGCTTTAATGAAGTTCCTTGAGTTTCTAAACATGCAAACACATCAAGCTGGGGTTCCAGTTTCCCCAAAGTGCCCCTTGTGATCCCCTGAGATGACAGTATCTCTGGCTTATCACCCAACACTGGCACAAAATGCTCTGGCATGTTTTCTGTCTTCACATTTGGTGTTTCTGGAGGAGCAGGATCTTGATGTTTGGGTTTTCTTTGTAATTCAGCAGAAACATCAGAACGGGAAACAATATTGGTGTTGTCTAATGCACATCCACCAGCAGCAGCCTCAGCAGCTGACCCATCACATGAGGAACACACTTTTCCCTCTTCGTGTCTTTTCAGTCCCTCCAAGTCTGGAACACATAGCGACTCCTTCTCATCTCGTCGCGCATCCACATTTGAATTGCTTGGAAGTTCATGATCTAAAAGAAGTGAGGACTCTAAATTCCACCTGTTCTGCTCGGTTGCCTCTGAGATCTTTTCTTGAGGGACACTTACGAAGCTCTTTGCGATTTTTTCCTCAGTGGATTCCATCTGTAACTTGAAGTCTTCCCTGTGTACGGATTCAGCCACTTGAGTAGTGTTTTCGACCTCTGATGTTCCGGAAACCATCGGAACATGGAGAACATCAAGCTGGTTATCAAAAAACAATGATGCATCTTGCTGCAGCAACCCTGACCCTGACATAATTTCACTAGAAAGTTCTGCAGCTTCATAATTGGTTGAATTCCAACATGGTTGCTGCTTGCTGCTGCTGCTAAAAGCTTCTTCATCTGCCTCTAAGGTTGGTCCAGCCAGCAGTTTTGGTTCATCTTGGCCTAGAAAGGTTTCTGGAATAAAATGCCATTGAGCTTCAGACGTCTTGGCAGACAGTTCACATGGAAAAGCCTCATCGCAGAAGACCTTGATGCCAGGAACAGCTGCCATACTTTCTTCCATGCTGCTTCTTTCGTGTTGCCCAACTAGCTCTGGAAGTTCTTGCTCGACCTCCAGACAGCTCTCCATCTCTGAAGTGACTCCATCCTTTTTACCGACAAACACTTCCTGAAAATAAACATCCTCCACCTCGCAGGGTGAACTCCTTCCCAGGTCCTGCTTGTTCACCTGAGAAACTGGTGTTCCATCCTTCCATTGTTGCCCATCGTTCCCTGAGTTCTCCATGTCCATTCGGATGCTTCTTTTCACCCCTGCCGTGTATTCTGGTACAAGTTCTGAAAAACTGGCCGACTCAGTGCTCAGCGTACCTCCCACAACTGAATCATTCGGCTTCTGCAAAACCCAAGGTTCAGCCCTGCCTCCCTCTCCACCTCCTCCTTCTTTTTCTCCCTCTCTTTCCCCATCCCCACTCCATGTCCACTCCTGATCTTTGGGAGGGGCCCCTGTTGAGTGAGATTGCATGTCCAGCTCCAGAGTAGGTGATGCTGGCTTCTTGCCTGGGCCACCGTCCAGCCTTTCAGGGGCCGGTCCCAATTGATTCTTTATATCTCCACAGGTTGCCTCGCTTGCGTTTCCTTCCTCATGTCTACCCCCTGGGTTTGGGCCGGGTTCCTTTTCCTCCGGGCTTTCTGCACTGCCCAGCTGATCCCCCACCCTAACTTGGTTTTGTCCCATTGCATTCTGCGAAGAGGGGGGAAAAAACATACTATTACTGGTGTATCATGCGTGCTGCATATGATGCCATGGCTTTGGCATGCAGGCAGTGTAAATTCAGATCTTGCACAAGGCTGCGCTTTGCACTCCTCCATACTCACTCCCCAATCTTCTCTCTCTCTGTGAATCTGCATTTCTTGCTACATTTCATAATCTGACAACCTAACACACACGCGATGCTATTTAAGCTTCATCGCACTTTCTGTTTCTAATCCGTTTACATTGAAAGGTTTAAACCACACAGCTCTGGTTACAAAACAGTAACTGGAGTGTATATTTCTGATCAGCAAAAGACTGAGAACATCATCACAGGGTTTCATTGGAGAGATAAGCAGAGAAACTCCCGTTCACCTCGCTCTATCTGTAACCGTAGCTGATAGTGAAGATTCATTCTGACACATTGGCTTGAAGTTTTACCTTAATATCCTATAACTTTATGAGGTGTTGCATAAGGGATGGTGTGAAAAACATTTCCACGCTCCGCTCTGTTTTTATAAGCGGTAAATCCTAATGCATGAAGAAAAACCACACGGTCAGAATCTAAAACATCGGTTTCTTATGTGGTGAAGGTTAAAAAAAATGGATAATTACAGATCAATACATTAAGAAATAACACTTTTGCTTTTGGGAGTGGTAGCTTAGTGGATAAGTTGTTGGGCTATCAACCTAAAGTTTGGGGTGTTTGATCCCAACTTCAATTTAAGTCACTAATGTGGGCCTTAAATCGAGGCCCTAACCCTCATTGTTCTAAAAATGCTGTATCATGCCTGACCCTGTACACTGACCCTAACCATGGAATCAGGATGCTTGTAAATGTACAAAACAACCCGATGTACTTTAAAATCATAAATTTTGGTGGGAGTGTAACTGCCCACCTAAGCAATCCATATTTTAATTTGAATGTATGGTTCCTGGCGGCACGGTGGCTTAAAGGTTAGCACATTTGCCTCTCAGCGCTGGGGATTCCCGGGGCGAATCCCTATCTGGGTGGAGTTTGCATGTTCTCCCCGTGTCCGTGTGG